>LPNX010582912.1:215270-262321 GCA_001517045.1 Pseudotsuga menziesii | reverse complement strand
ATGATAAGATGCTCCAAAATCAATGAGCCATTCATTTGAGGTAGAAGAAGAAGATGCAGTATAAGAGTAACCAGAAGCACAAAGTGCATGTCCATGAGTGTTAGATTCTGAATACGAATCTAGGCTAATGTGGTGCTTCTTCATTGCTGCTTCCAAGGCTGCCATCTTCTTAAAACATTTAGATTCATCATGATTATCTTTCCCACAAAAATTGCAATGACTCTCAGTCTTCTTTCATTTTTGCTTGGATCCTTTGTCATTTTTTAAAGGAGGAGCTGACTGAGAGGGTTTGGGACCCTTGTTGTTTGGATTATTATTGCGAGAATTCTGTTTCTTGGGAGGCTTGGACTTTTCTTTCTGTTGGGACAATAAGGCTTTCCTAGATGTATCTGCATTGTTAATTATTCCAAGATGAATGAGCTTATCTTGCTCTCTAATTAAGGAATCACAAAAGGATTCAAGGCTAGGCTCTTGATAGCTAGCTGCTGGCAAGGATTCTTTCATGGAGTAGAATGTAGATACAAGAACAAAATATGCAGGTCCAAGTTTGGAAAGAATATGATAAATACATTGCTTGTCTTCTTTCTTAATCTTGCATTCTGCACATAATAGTCTAAGAGTTTTATACTTAGATAAATAGTCTTGAATGCATGAAAAATCATTGGGATTCAAGGAAATCAACTCATTCTCAAGTTGATGACCCCAAATTTCATTGTGTTTACCAAACACAGATTCCAACTTTTCCCAAGCTTTATCAGGTTCATCAATGTCAGATATGTGGAATCGCAAATCAATAGAGATTGTCATCCCAATCAATCCACGAGCTTCATCACATCTATTTTCCCATTTAATTTTATTATCATCATCAGTGGGTTTTTTTTCTTTCCCTGATGTTATCCTGAAAAGTCCCCTACTTCGCAGAACATCCTCCATACGAGATTTCCATGAGAAATAGTTAGAACTTGTAAGTATAATATCACAAGGGGAGGCCTACTGTAAAATACTGGCTGAAAGAACAGAAACTAACTATCTGGATGCAAAGAGCTCGAAAAAATATGCGGTTTTAAAAAAAACGGCACTTAAAACTGATTTTGGATGATGAATTTATGCTTGATCAAAGGAAATGTTGAAGATGTCCCCAATAGTGAGGAAATCCTATATTCATCATGTATCTGTTTCAGTTGGGATTTAAGAAGAGTTCCCATAGACTCCTTCTCCAGACATCATTGGTTTTTGTGTTCTAGATCAGTATAGCAATTATCCTGTAGATTTCACGGTGGATCAACCTCTGTGAGACCTCAGAGACGACGGATCTGGTGCCTGCACACCTCGATCGTAACACTGATCAAAATTGGGAAAAAATACCTGATTAGCAGCGATATGGTTCAACGATTTGCAGGAAGCGATTCGATTTGTAGACATCGATTCTATTTTCCATTCTTGGAATTTTCTTATCCAAAGCCAATAGATAATATTCCTCTATGAGGATAAACCTACCAATTGTATTTTCTATAGGCATCAAACCGACTAAATTCCAGCAGTGAAGAGGGAAACCTGGAAGCATCACCTAAAGATGTCGTTTCTAAAGCTTTTCCTTCCAAGGATTGAACCCATAATGGCATCTCATAAGAACCAATGATCTCTTTTCTATAACCCAGAAACACTCCTCTATTTTCTTCTTATCCTCCTCTTAGATAAACTGAAAACAAATACACATATTCATCAACATCAAAACCCTAGGAACCGTCTTAATAATTGGATTCCATTTTATTTGAAGTCTTGTAAGTTTTACAAACTCGAACTTTCCCACTAGAGATTTGTTAGTTAAGGAAAGAACCATGTCCATTGTGATGTATTTTCCCAACACGCATAGAGAAATGCCCTTTTTAAATTTCTCTCTTTTGAGGCATCTTTGAGCCCTATGTTGATATACTGAAAATAGATTTTTATGATCCCTAGTGGAATGAAACTGCTCTTCATTAAGTAATTCCTCCTATGAATCAAATCCTATAACTTTTAGGGAAACATAACAAATATCATGACCTCCTGAAAAAGAAGCTTGAGAAAAAAGATGCGCCAAGGATTTTGAGGGGGATAAAACTCCCGAAAAAGTTACCCTTTTGGGAAAGAACTCCACCAAAGTGAGGGAATTAGTCTTAACCCTACTTCCATCATTGTCAAAGGATAAGGAATCGACACCTCTCCCACTCGAATACCCTCCAAATGTGCCATATATAAAAGATCTTGACAGGGATGTGACATGGGTACTTTCCCCTCCCTGCCACATAGACCACCGGTTACTGTCAACACGACCCCTGTGGGCCATATTAACACATAAACACCTAAAAAGGAAAAAATACATGCATCAACTATAGAACAAAATATTAAGCAATAACAAGAAAGGTAAGGAATTCAAGGATCCTGCAACTTGGAGATTTCCCACTTTTTTTACTTGGTTGGTGCTAGGCCAACCTGGAAGGCTAGATGGACTCCAAGCAAGCTACCAAGATCCACAAACCATTGACCATGAGGGTTTTCAAACCATTGACATAGTTACAACACAAGTCAACTGCTTGTGAAAATTCACCAATGTTTAATGTATAATAACCAATTGTTTAATTATTACATTTCAACTACAAAAAAGACTCTGACTTGTGCAACACACCTTATATTTGCACCTTATATTTGATATAAATATATCACATTTTAAGTATTATATGTTTTGTGCACGATAAATTATACCCTAGGCATAAACACAATACACAGATATGTGTTAGAATACATATACTTACAATGATAAGAACGTAATGAATATACCTTATTTGTTATTAACAATTAACCATATTTTCAACTTGGAATCCTTCGCATGTAGCCAAGTCAATGTATGCCTACAATTATTTATAACTAAAAGAACATTTCATCCACGGGCTATGAGAAAATCAGAAGCATATAGAACCATTCACATTATTAAACTTAGATTTCCTTTGATCTCGAAAGAAAACGATGCATAATAAAAACAAGTCAAATATTGGTGTGCTTTATTAATAACTATTATAAAACTATCTAAAATGTTTTTTAGTCAAAGTTTTTTTATGTTAAGAACCATAGGAAAATTCAAATAAATAGTTTATTCCTACATATTATGCATAACTACTAACATTTCCACAATAAATTAAAAATAAAAATGTTGTCTAAATATCCTATATTACATATTGGTATTAGAGCATAGTTAAAAATGGTGTTTAAATATCTTATATTAAATATTGGTATCAGAGCATAGTTATAGCACTATGAGGCCATATGAGATCTAAGGATGAAAATAGCAATGTCTTCAAAGACTAGTTAACTAACAAACCATATTTTTGTATACATGGAGAGAAAGAAAACATGTAGATTTTACCAACTTATTGAAGAAAACATTAAATGTTTATATCAGTTATCATTACCATGGAAGATATTCCAATCTGTTAAGGAGTCGTGAATCAACCATATTTTGAGATGGGAATAGAAACAAATAAAAGAAGAAACCTATGATGAAAAAATCAAGGAGTTTCATACATTAAAATTGGGATAAATGACTATGGATGACTTAGTGATAAATTTGTGAAATTTTTAAGGTATGTCCCACACATTAAAGATGATAAGGTGAAGATACACCATTTCTTACAAGCATAGAGTAGAGATTTCAAGAGGTTGTAAATAAAAGAAAAAGGATAATCTAAGCAAAGGAGGAAAGGATGTAAACCTCTAGAATATAAAAACCAGTTAAGAGGCTTTTAGTCTAATAATTTTGGGGAAAACAATTTTCAATAAAACCTTCCAGCTCAAAGTGGAAATACACCTATTGGATTTGTGGGAAGGAAACCAAATGAATCATTCTAAGGACCTTTGAAGTGTTGGGATCATGGTAAAGAAAACTTATTGAGTAATTGTCCTCATAAACAAGAAAATGCTAGGACTCTTCATAATGCACAAGATGCCACAACAATCATTGATGTATAAAGAAGTATCCCCAGGATCTATGCTTCCTTGGAGGATCAACAAACTTACCATCAATCATCTATGGTGGAAGTTGAAGGTAATATTACTAAGCAATTTGTTTCTATTTTGATTGATCCTAGTTCTAGTCAAAGTTATATTTCCCTACTAATTGTTGAAACACCCATTTTCCAGAAAAGTAAATAGAAGAGATCCTAGATACTCCAATTGGCTATAGGAACCAAGAGGGAAATTATTGAATTAATAGAAAAATGCTAGCTATAAATAAATGGGATGTCTAATATAGAATACTTAAGCATTTTATCATAAAGTTCTTATGATGTATTAATGGGAATTGATTGGAAACCAGCATATCAAATAATATTGGATTAATTCAATAAGAATTATTTTTTGCACATATGAAGATGGTGACCTAGAATAGTAACATGTATCCACAAAGATATCTCTACATGACAACTTCCATCCTTGTAGCTAAATAAATGTGTTAGAAAAGGGTGTAAACCATATGCAGTCCACATATCAGAAATAGTGTAGGATAGTAAATCATAGCTTGAATACTTTGTGGTACTTCAAGAGTTTTGAGGTGTATTTCTGAAAGAAATACTAGGTTTACCTCATAAGAGAGAGGTTTACTTTACAATGGATCTTATTCCGAGAGCTACACCTTTATCTAAAGTACCATATAAAAACAGTACCATAGAATTGATGGATAAAAATGTAACTACAGGAATTGTTGGAGAATAATTATATTATACCAAGTATATTCACTTGGGAAGCACTAGTTCTTTTTTGTGAAAAAGAAGTATGGAATGTTAAGATTATGCATACATTTAAAAAAAGTTGAATGAGGCGACCATAAAGAACAAACACCCTTTGCCTAGAATATATGACTTTTTTGACCAAGTTGGAAATAAGTGTTCTCTAAAATTGATTTAAAATTGGGAGATCATCAAGTGAGGATTAAACATGATGACATACATAAGACAACATTTACGAAAATATATGGTCATTATGAATTTGTGGCTATACCTTTCAATACTACAAATGCACCAACTACCTTTATGTATCTTATGAACACCATATTCAATAAATATTTGGATAAATTTCCACTTGTCTTTATTGATGATATACTCATATATTTAAAAACTGAAAGAAAAAAAAAGAAAAAAAATGAAGAAAATATTAGAATAACATTTGAATATTTAGGGAACATCAATTATATACAAAGTTTAGCCAGTGCAACTTTTACTAAAAAAAAACTCAGTACTTGGGACATATTATTAGATAAGAAGAAATATAAATGGATCCTGATAAAATACAATCTATCATGAGTTGGCCTACTCCTAAAAATGTAACCATTATAACATCTTTCATGGGCCTTGTAGGTTACTATAGAATATTTATAGAAGGATTTTCAAAGCTATTCTATCCCTTAACTTCATTTCAAAAGATGGGAACACAATTTATTTGGTCAGAAAAGTGTGAAGAAAGTTTTCAAGAGTTAAACCATCTCCTTACTATTGCACCTATTTAGAAGACTGCATACCCATATAGATACTTTATAGTCTACATAGATTCATATTAAAAAGGACTAGGTGTATTACTCTTGCAAGATAGTGATATGAACAAAGCGGGGGATATATGGGGTCAAATGTATATGATACGAAAAATGTATGCATGCATAGGATTAGCTACATGCCAAGGATTCCAAGTTGAAAATTGGATTTAATTGTTTAATAAAAACAAAGTATATTTATTTACCTTTTTTTTAGACAAAAATAGTTATAGTATAGATTAAGAAAGCAATGGAAAAACCACTGAAAGAATTACAAGCATCTGATTTATAGGAAAACTCGAGAAGACTAATCCATCAATTTCCAGATCGACCATTCCCCGTCACTTTGACAAATACATACAAGGAATTATAATGACCTCAATTTTTAAGGCGGAATAGCGAAGTAAGAGTGTAGATTATTGTAGAGCTCGTTATTACGAAGTGCTATTTCCTTATTTGTTGCAAGATCCACTTTTCCATTCAGCTCACAGAGAATATGAAAGAACTCTAGATGCCGAAAAGTTCTTGAGATATCAAGAATTATTTCGATAAGTCTGGTTAGTCTTAATTTTTGGCATTGATTTTTACCAACCATAGCATGTATTATTATTTGAGAGTCACCAAGCACAATGGATTCTTCAATCCCCCTAACTTCCAATTTCTTAAGGCCTTTCCAAAAACCGTAAGATTCAGCCATGTTATTTGACTTGTTTCCTATATTCCAGTAGTATTCAATTTCAATATTCCCTTCAGGACAACTCATGATCCCACCTCCTCCTGTCACATCTGGATTCCCTTTCAAAGCCCCATCAAAGAAGAGTTTAATTTTTTTTTCTCTCTTTCATCCATATTTCAAACTGAATTTGATCCATTCTTAATTCCCATACTTCCAATGATTTTTCAGCTGTAGCAATGTCTAATCCAAAAATGTTAAAGGAGGCCATCCAATTAACTTCATCTGGTGTGAGCTTGGTCTTGCTCTTCGGCATCTTTGAAGCATTCAGAATTTATCCCATGGGTGCTTGCGTTTTCATGAAGATTTGTTTTGGAGTTTGGTACATATCATTGAATATTCTTTGGTTTCGCTCACTCCAAGTGTTCCAAAACATAACTTTTGGGAGCGTCATCCAACAAAATTTAAAGCCTTCTCTTTTTTTCCAGGCTGCCTTGATACATTTGATCCCAGCTCTCATAACACTGTTGAATATTGTTGGGAAGAGCCATGTTACCCAACCATCGATGGATCAATTGATCCCACACCTTAAGGGAGAAGGAGCAGGTTATTAGCAGATGAAGGCTGGTTTCTTTTCTTTCTCTACACAACGGGCAATGAAACAACCCAAATATCCCTCTTTTTTCCAGGTTGTTTCTCGTTAACACTCTTCTGTGTGCAAGGGTCCAACTGAACATATCTGTTTTTGGTGGACTCTTCACTTTCCAAATCATTATCTAGGGCCATGGATTATTTGACACATTTGGAGTCGCATCCTTGCTTATCTCTTACCTTTTTGGCCATAGACGTTGCTTCTACTAGCCGATCCATGAAATGTGACTTACCCTCTTCCAATTTTACAGGACATATCGGAAGATCTCAACCAAGCCAACGATGAGGTGGGACGGGATCCCAACTGGATATATCCCAAAGATTAGTCTTATTGTGATTATCTAACAAATGTTTGAAATCAAGAGTATTGGATAACAACAACTTCCCCAATATGGAATCCTGCAAGAGTTTGATGTGCTTGCCATTTCCAGGTATCCAGAAGAGCTCATCTTTGAATCGAGCCAACGCTTTCTAGAAGAGGGAGAATATTAGAGAACCTTCCTTAATCGCAATTTTTGAATCCAGACACCTTAGTCTTGGTCCTAGGAAATATTTGTTTCTTATCACTTTACTGCTCCAGGTAGGCTTCATTTCAAACAGGTTCCAGAGCAGCTTAGCTCCCATCGCCAAGTTCTGATATTTTAGATCTTTAATCTGAAGTCCTCCTTCCATCCATGTCTGTTTGATTTTCTGCCAGCTAATGAGAGCAAATTTCTTTCCTTCCTTGTTATTCCCTCCTTTCCAAAGGAATAATTTCAGCAGGCTTTCAATCTTGGCGATGATTCTTGTAGGAGCCATCATAATTGAGCATTGATACAAGGGCAAGCTATTAAGGATGAATTTTATCAGAATCGTTTTCCCTGCTACATTTAGCCAGACCTCTCCCCAAGGTTGGATTTTATTCTTGATTTTTTCTATCAGTGGGTCCCACTCAGTTATTTCTGGCTTGCTATTGAAGATTGGGACCCCCAGGTATCTAAAGGAATCCCAGGTTGTTACTTCCTCGATTCCTAATATGCATGAGATTTCAAACATCTCCCTAGGATTTATATTCCAATTGTAGATATTGCTCTTTCTAAGGTTTAATTTACTGCTAGATGCTTGGCAATAGATGTCCAATTTAGACTTTAATATGTTCGCTATTAACTTACTGGAACCTCCTAGAAAGATCGTATCATCTACAAACTATGCGTTATCAATGTCTTTAGCTCCTTGAGCCATTATGATGCCTATTAATTCATGATCCATCCTGGCTTGCTCGAGTTGTAAGCTTAGCACCGAGGCTTGGATTTCATACAATAGTTATATGGTTCTTTATGCTCATTGCAGCGTATGCTTCTTATGACACATGGTATAGCACTTTGGTTCCATGAAGCGTATGCTTCTTATGACACATGGTATAGCACTTTGGTTCCATTTTCTTCCTTATTTAGTGTAGTTTGAAGAAAACTAAGACAAGACACCTTTTATTAATCCAAACATTATGAACAATATGAAATTGATGTTGATGTTCAATTTCTTGAATCTATGCACAAGAAAAAGCCAATAGTGGAGATACCTAATTACCAACTTGTTAAACAACTACATGTCTTAGACACCATGGCATTTTATGACATGAGAAGATAGTTAAACATCAAACAAGCATAAATAGTTTGAGATATATTGATTAAAAAGAAACTGGGACTGGATTCACCATTGTGCTTGCTCTTGACAAGAGGTGCATGTACTGGGAAAATTGTTGCTATAAAAGTGCTCTTCCAATCTCTTTTGTGAATGTTTCTTCAATTGATTATGGTCCTTATAAATAGTATAGTGTTACTAGAAATGTGACGATAGCTCTCATTTATTTCCAGAAACGGTTCAGAAATGAAAACAGAACGAAAAAATGACGTTTTATACGCTTGTTTTCATTTTTGAGGGTGAAAAATCGTTTCTCAGGAAACAACTAACGTTTGTTCCTATTTCTTTCCATCATTTCTGATAGATCATGGTGCTGCTACTCCTCATCCATTTCATAAGGGGAATGGTGAGGTACTTCCCCCTTAATGTTCAACGAATGACCGCAGTAGTAGGTCAATAGGACTCAAAAGTACAATCCAGTGCAAGTGCATAGTGGGCAATGCTAAGTATGACTTCAACACAGACCAACACTCCCAATAGAGGCTCGTTCCGCGAGTGCAAGAAATTGCGAGGCTTGCTTGAGTGGTTTCCTTTCTCTCCGTTGCTTCCTATCCTGCTTGTCTTAGTAGACGTAGAATGGAACGTATACTTAAAGAATTTATAATGATGGAAACTAATGTTATGTTGCCACAAGGATTGGTACACAAGAGTTTCTTGGGTATGTCCTTACGTTCCTAGTTTTTATTTTCAACCGAATTTGGGGTGTGGTCCTGGCATGAATAAGTGTGGTAGACAAACGTTACAGTTGATCTAGCACACTTAGTATTTGGCTTTCTGGTGCATTAAAAACCTCTATCATACCTGGAGATCCTTTTACCAGTTTGATAGAGATACAATATTCACGATATGGGTAAGGATCCAATATGTGTAAAGCATCCAAATAATTTTCCTTTGATTAACCTTCCTGCTTTGATTTTACTCAAGTGGTTTATGGTTTTGAAATGAAATTATACTCTTTAATTTAACCTATGCTTTGATTTTGATTTTATTAAATTGGTTTATGGTTTTGAAATGGAGATAACAAGTTATAGACTACGGGTGAAGTAGGTTTCAGTTTATAAATTATGTTTTTGTTTATAAATAATGTTTCAGTTTATAGATGATATCTAACTGATGTATTTTCTCCTCTTTACATTCAATGTTCTTGTTCTTTCTCTCTCCTCATTTCTTAAATCTCAAAAGGTTGTTTCTCATACCATTCTCGTTTCTCGTTCCATTTTGTGTTTCTCATTTCTGGTAACATAGAAATAGTAGTCGATTATTGATTCAGAGGATATTCTCTTAATCATTAGGATCTTGTTGAAATTGCTATTCTCTTCATCATTAGGCTCTTGTTGAAATTACTTTGGTCTTTTAAGGATGAATGCTTGATGTTCTTTTGGCATGTATTTATGATGACACATTTCCTATATCATGAGTTATTCAATGGAAATCAAAGAACAGTATATATAGCGTGTTGCATAGACATATGTTTGTAGATTCAACAGAGCATTTCCAAGTCTTCCAATCATTTGAGTCACATCTTCATCTATGTTCCTATGGTCATCAAATATATGTTTGAATGTCAAAGCGATTGTCTTCTCAATATTTGTCATGTAATAGCAACAATATGTTGCTACATCATATGCATCAAGCATAAAGTGTGAATCTGTACTGACGTTCCACAATGATGGAATGGAAGATGTCGACCAAAGCTATTGATCCAAATGTCTGTTGGCCTTATTTACAAAAAGGAGACTTGTTCTAGTCAAGCTACATTGAATTGCATGGACATAAGCATTTCTGTCAATCCCAATCTATCCAAGAAATTGTTAAATGTAAAATCATCATTGAATTTTGCATGTTCTAGTGTTTCAAAAATGCATTTTGCAATTTCCATAGTTTCCTTGTTCCTAGTTTTCATGGGTTCAGGTATTCATGTTTTTCTCATTGGCAGAATCTAAAAGTTAAATTTGCACCGCACAATTTTATGTTTTCTACATGATCGTGTGTGATGGTGGCAATGAAACATTTTCAAGTCTATTGGCAATGTCCTCAAATCACAAGTGAAATAGTTGTCAAAAAAGCTCTCAATCTTTGCATTTGTGTTTCTTCCATAAATTGGTGCATTCTCAATCCATAGAAACCCATGGACATATTGGTTGCCTCTATTTTGGAACTCAGTTTTGAATAAATGGTCGATTAACTCACCAACATAATTATAGTCATGATAAATAACTTGTCACAAAGCAAAGTCCTTTGTTTATAATAGCCATTCCTAACTAGCTCGACAAGCTAATTTTCATCCAGGTCAATGTTTAGGAGCACATTTTTTTCTATTTTAACTTTCTTTTATGCTTTTATTAATGGTTTCCATCAATTTTATGCACTACTAATTGAAACAAAAAATGTTGGTGGGCCTTATTGATGCATCATTGCATAAATTTTTTGTGCAAATGTTGAAGGTAATCATGGGATGTGTGAATTGTTCTCAAATCCATGCAGCAAATATAATATTTTAGAATACGGTCCAAGTTAGGTCTCGAATTTACATATTTATCCCATAGTTATGTTCCTTTCAATTGGTTGTTTCGTATCCTAGTCCAAATACAATGAAGAACTTATGAATAATTATGTGAACTCCTTTGCCAAATAGATTTGTTGTTTGGTAAGCAAAGTCATGTTCTTTATGCAAAACCTCCCACTAAGCAATGCTTTGATACGTAAAGCTATGAAAAATTTCACCTTCTCTCCATAAAAAGAGAATAGGAAAGCTCATTTCATCTAAATACTTATCTTGGAAAATTCCCATATGGAAAGTATCCCATATCCCTCACCAAGATAAATATTTCGTTGGTTGTTTTCAAAATAAAAAAAATGATATAAGAATCGGTAAAACCATGCAAAAGGGTTTATGTTATTGGCTCATC
Organism: Pseudotsuga menziesii; assembly: GCA_001517045.1. Classification (NCBI taxonomy): domain Eukaryota; kingdom Viridiplantae; phylum Streptophyta; class Pinopsida; order Pinales; family Pinaceae; genus Pseudotsuga; species Pseudotsuga menziesii. The sequence continues at coordinate 250,854 of LPNX010582912.1, read as the reverse complement.
TTCATTAGACTAATTGTCATCACTATTCTCAAATGGGCTGGTAGATGGATCCAATAACATAGACACAGAGAAGCTCCTTGCCCAAGCATCATTTATGAAAGATTTATCAAGCTTATAGAGTGGCATTATGCAAAATTGCCTTAAATCTTTCATGACTACTTTGTGCACACAAATTCACCCAACAACATATGCACTCTTGTACCATAGGTGTTTCTTTATCGCAACTACAATTGTGACTGTTTATTTTATGTCACATGGAAAATAATACTATATATGCAATGTGTCTGTAAGCATATTTATAACACCACCAGATAAACCAAACTATGGTTTCTTGTACTTGTGTCCTTGTTCTCTTATTTGCAAAACTAGAATTCTTAATGCAACAAGCATCTCTTATAGTTCACTCAAGCACTTCAATGGAACTATGCCTAGTTCAGGACAAGTTGTATCTATAGCTCAACCTGCAGTAGTTATACCCCCCACCAATACCCATGTTGTTCTCCCCCCATCTAGTATAGGCCAACCCTTAGGGCCACAACCTGTCAACAATATAGCTTCTTGGGGATATACTTATCTAGAAACTCAACAGCTTATGGTTAATCAAATTTACCAACAACCACCACCCGCGACTATTTATCTTGGAATGCCTTACCCCAGAAATGCTTTTGTACCTTGGGGACAAACCAAATTGGTCAAATATCTGGTCATATGGAGGGAATTTTGTTAATACTGTTGGAGGATATGGTGGACCTCCCCTCGGAGGACCACTGTGAGGACCCCTGGAGGTCCTGGAGGACCTGGTGGACCATTTGGTTGATCACCACCACCACCTGGCAAAGGAGGACCACCACCACCACCTGGCAGAGGAGGACCACCACCACCACCTGGCAGAGGAGGACCACCGCCACCATCTAGAAGATGAGGACCACCACCACCACTCGGAAAAGGCAGATCCCCACCACCACCTGGAGGAGGAGGACCCCCTCCCACAGGGGCCCACCTCCCCATGGAAATTCTGGAAACCAACAACTTTTTCAACTAGCTTCGGGGGTATCATCTATACCCATCTATCAATATGCATATGGTCCTACTGGTCAGCACATGCCCTATCAATATTACCAGTATTCGCAACCAAATCAACAATTACCATTTTTGGCCACTTTAGATTTGCCAGACTTGCCAAGATTGATAAATGACCCAATTCATCATGACCCCTCTTGGCTTGCCATCCCAGTCAAGCTACCTTTCGATATCCCAAAATTCGATGGTAAACCTGGTGAGGACCCAAAAAACCATGTTATGACTTTTCATCTTTGGTGTTCATCCAATTCTTTGATGGACGGTTCAATCCGTTTACCCCTGTTCCAAAGAACCCTCACCAGCCTTGCAGCTAAATGGTACATCGAGTTACCACAACATTCATTTTGGGATTTCAATGCTTTAGCTATGGATTTTTTGACACATTTTCAGTTACCAATTCGGTATGAAACAGGTACAGACCTATTGACCTCACTTTGACAAACTACATCTACCCATATCTCCGATCATATTCATGAATGGAGAAGAACACGTAGGTTGATTAAGGCTTCCATTCCTGATCAGTTACTGGTTGACTGGTTCACAAAGTCTTTGCTTCCACCCATAGCTAGAGATGTGGCCACGGGAGGTGCTGTTACCAAAGATCAGGCTATTAGTCGTGCTCAGTACCTTGACTTGGTTTATTCCCAGTCAAGTACTTTGTATGACCTAATTCCTCATGCTCTTCGGCCTACTACAGACCCTTCGAGACCTGCTACTGAACTACCTGCTGATGGCATACTTGGTTCAGTTCAGACACAAACATTGGCTAAATCCTCTAAGAAACAAACCACCACCCCATCCAATCAACAAGCACCACCTGCCAAAACTGCATCCTCTCCTATTGCTTCCACTGAAGTAAATGCGGTTCAATCCACTGAATCTTCAGGCGAAAAGAAAAAAGGGAAAAATAAATCTAAAAAACCTAACAACCAACAGGAAGGAAATAAAACACAGAAAACAGAAAATGATTCAAAAGGAAAGAGAAAGGTAAAGTACCCTTGTTTAATCTGCGGAGGTGATCATTTTACAAAAGAATGTCCTCGTCGTGAGGAAGTGGGTAGTTTTTAAAAGCTTCACCCACCCTCGCTATTTTAAAAGACCATTTCCCTTCCCAAAAGCAGTTAATTGATCATAAGTACTCGAACGAAACTTATTCCTCCACTGATGAAGTTCGTATGATGTCTAGTGAAGCGGTGAACTTGAATACAAGAGCACACAGTTATGACCCTCCTCCAGAAAAGAAACCTGTTGATATTCCATCTGAAAAACCCTCAACTTCCACACCTCCTACTAATAATGGTCTTCATATTGAAAAACATGATACCTGAAGCAATTTTCCGTCCACCAAAGGGCACTCTACGTAAATCCATAATCAATCCTAACACTCATGCCGCCCAATACTATAATATTGTTGAATATTTGGCCCAGGCACCCTGCGCAATTTCGGCTTTAGAGGTACTCCAAACCTGCCCAAATGTGTTTTTTGTGTGGAAACTGGCCGACTCCTTGTATTTATTGTTTCAAAAGATGGCATCTGCATTGATCCCCTGAAGATCGAAGCTATCTTGGCTCTACCCACACCAACCAATGTTACTAAACTCCAAAGTTTGCAAGGGAAGGTAAACTTTCTACACTGTTTTGTTTGTAATTATGTTGAAAGGACACATGGTTTTATGAGGTTGCTTAAAAAGGATACTCCTTTTGTTTGGGATGATTTCGTGCAACGCGCATTTGACAATCTCAAGCATGCACTTACCCATGCTCCTGTGTTGCAACCACCTAACTATACTAAGGATTATTCCTTGTATGTGGTTGCATCCTTGTCTACTATAGGCATGGTCCTCGTTCAGATAGATGAACACAACATAGAACATGTGAGTTATTATGCAAAGAGTCTCTTAGACTCTGAAACTCGTTATTCACATGTGGAGAAATTGGCCCTAGCCACAGTCATTGCAGTCCAAAAATTTCATCATTACATTTTGCTCCACACCACCACTATCTATGCTAATTCCAAACCCATGTACTACGTTCTTACCCGTCAAGTGTTTGGGAGCAAATATTCACGCTGGATTGTCATTCTCCAGGAATTTGAGTTGAAATTCGCTAAGAGCACTTCGAATAAATCTCTTGTCTTTGTAAAGCTTATGTGTGAACTTCCCCATACTACCAAGGATATAGATCCCTTTGATTCCCTGCCCGATGAATCACTGTTTCTCATTAGTACGACTGATCCATGGTATGGGTACATCATTTTGTACCTCCAAACCTTATGATATTAGCCCACCACCTCTCGAGATGAACATCGTCGTGTTCGCCACTAGGCTAAAAGTTACCTTATCTTGAATGATACTCTATACTGCCATGGTGTTGATTCTATCCTACGTCGTTGCCTTACACATGAAGAGGCTGAGATCGTCCTTAATGATTTCCATGCTAAAGCTTGTGGTGGTCATCTTTCTGGGTTGGCTACTGCCCAAAAAATTCTGCGTGACGTGTACTTCTAGCCTTCCATTTTCAGAGATTGTATTGAAATGGTCAAGAAATTCCCACCATGTCAAATTTTTACTTCCAAGAAATGCACACATCCAGCTCCGCTTCATCCTGTAGTAGCAGTTGGCCCCTTTGCAAAATGGGGCATAGACTTCGTGCACTGTAGACCTACCTCAGCTAGGGGGCATGGCTACATCATTGTGGCTATTGACTATTTTACAAAATGGGCTGAGGCAATGCCCACATATGCCAAAGGCAGTAAGACTACTGCACTTTTCTTATTTAACCATATTATTGTGAGATTTGGGATTCCTAGGGCCATCGTGACCGATCATGGATCATATTTCAAAAATAAAATGATGGCAAAGCTTAGCATCAAATTAGGGTTTCAACATGACAACTCTACACCCTACTATCCATATGCCAATGGCTAGGTTGAAGTAATTAATAAAGTGCTAAAAACAATGCTTCAACGGATGGTAGGGCAGGCCAAGCCAAACTGGCATTTACAGCTTTTCTCTGCACTCTGGGCCTATAGGACTACTGTTAAAACTTCCACTGGTTTTACACCTTTCCAATTAGTATACAGGCTAGAAGCTACTCTCCCAATAGAATGTGAGATCCATTCTTTAAAATTAGCTGTCGAATTATTACCCAACACTACCATAGACGAAGAAAGATTCCTGTACCTAAATAAACTTGAGGAAACTCGACGTGATGCTACCTTAGCTAATGAGGCACACAAACGAAGAATGAAAGTTCAATATGACAAGAAGGTCAAAGAGATCTGGTCTTGACCTACGACCAGAAGCACGGTAAGCTGGGGGCAGGAAAATTTGAGTCTATGTGGCATGGTCCCTACATTGTTAGCCGTGTTCTAGAGAAAGGAGCATATGAATTGGTTGATTACGACAGGATACCACTGGGAGAGCCCCGAAATGGGTTCTACCTCAAAAGATACTATGACTAGGTCATCTAGCGTAGGGTCTTTGTAAATATTGTTTATAGTTTAATGTGTGTCTTAGACCTTAAAAGGTGTGTCTTTTGTGTGATTTAAAGTGTGTTTTTATAAAACCCTACTTATGCACGTCTTTTGTCTCATGGACAAATGACTTCCTTCATTGGTTTCGCTGATGGTGATCATCGGTATACGCTTAACCTTGCATCTCCAGCTTGGGTACTGTACTCTCCTACAAGTGAACTGGTGAGTTCAAGGGGTATTCTTTTAGGTCCCTCCACCAACAATATGGGGGAATATCAAGCTGTGGTCGGATTGTTGACGAAATCCCTAGCTAATGATGTAAGGGAAATTAGGGTTTACTTGGACTCTGAGCTGGTTGTCCAACAACTTAATCGAGTCTACACCATCTATTATCCCCTACTTCTTCGTACTTTCTGAAGAGTCAGGTTGTTGGAGAGGTCTTTTGAGCAAGTCACTTATCAACACATTCCAAGACATTTAAATGCAGTGGATGATTCCTTAGCTAATTATGTTTTGGATTGGTATATTGCTCATACATGAAAGTCCATTTGAAACATAAATCAAAACATGTAAATTCATAAGTAGCTGAACATCTCACACATCACATTTGTCACACACACAACTATAAATATGCAAGTCTGTCATATATATATAAACTGTGACATCGAGATACAAAAATGGGTTGAAGCATCCCTAGATTTCAGTTCCCTCAAAGTTTAGGACCATAAAAAGTTTAGAATTCACAAATACATAGGGAAAAATCTGAAGCTCCGAAGCTTTCAATGATACATATACAAAAATAAGATCAAAACAGACTAATCCTCCTACTATGCACCATAACATGCAATGGCTTGGGCCACTCTGTGGAGTAGCCTGGCAAACTGTTTAGAAACACCTACGATGTGGCACTAATAACGCCTAGGTACCCTATCTATGGCTACATCAGGAATACCCACAGTCAAATGTTGTAGGTTTTCCTCCAGATCTCCAAGCTCCTCTTCAACTTCGGAGCGGTACACCATCATGTCTCTAGTGCCTACTCACCTAGCAATAGGCAACATCCCCACTGGACAGGCAGGTCCAATGTCTGCACGAAAACACTTTTTGTTATCTCGATGTTATAAACCATAAAAATGAAATAAAATACAAAATTCCAAAAACACAGTTTAGACAGTGTCTTTACTTACCACGATCATCCCACATCTCACCCTCGGGTAAAGCCAACTCTGGATCATGACGAAAATCTACCCCATCATAGGCATAATCCTCTATCATAAGCAACTGGTTTCTCAACCAGCGAAATAATCCAGACCCATGGCTAAATTTAGGTGCTGCACCGCCAAGGCGTGGCATAACTGTAACCCATGCTATCATTATGGGATCTTCAGGCTCGATCCTGGTGATGGTTACCTGTGGTCTCAAATGTGGAATCCGCTGTAAGATGAACGACACCACCATTGCCCCATATCCGAATTTCTTTAGTGTTCCCCTCTTACATTTGGTCAACTACTTCTTCAAACACACTAGAATGCTCTCACACCAGTTAAAAATGATAGGCTCCATACACTGCAAAGCGTATAGCATATGAGACCGAGTAGTAAGGTGGGCAGATCTTGTTCCTGCTTCCTTGCCAATAGTGTATACCACATTCCTCAATGGGACATTCACTATGGAACGAATCTTTAGCTTCCTGGATTGAGCCTCTGTGTTTAATGCACAATGCTGATCTATTATGTCATCCAAGGAGCCTTCTCCTCCTTGAGCCCCAGATAAGACTACCTGACTCCCCCTCATGAATAAACCGGTCAAAAACTATATATCCTCTATCTCAATGGGCAAGATGTGGAATCCTACAACAAAATTTTCTTGGTCTGGGTCCCACATGTTAATAATATACTCAAGTAGTCGGATGTGTGCTTTCATACCGGGCACACGAAAGTATTTCAGCAGTCCACAATTTCTTAGGGCTTCTATGGTAGGTGGATCATTAGCAACTTGTGTGTCAGGAACCTCATGCTCCCTTTCTTTCCAAATGAACATAGTGCACCTGTTACATACAAATTTCATGATTAGAACATATGGCATGGCTGGAAAAACATAATAGCACATTTTGAAGCAAATTTTGAATATGAAATTGGTTTTTGTAGCATCCTAGGGTTTATATTTTTTCTTTTAAGGCAGCAGCAGCACTGTTATCTTTTGCCGACAGAGCACCATCAGCGCCTGTGTCTTCAGCACCTAACGCGTTGTGGACAGTGCGCCGTCGAGGACTCTGCTCGACGGCTAAAAACCCTTGGAAAAATAAAATTTTATCTATTTTTAACCAATAGAACTGCCTACTTATGGTCGATTTCACTATTCCTAATAGAAACTTGTGAACCTATCCTCTACCTTGGCTTCAAAATCGTTGCAAAGATCTTTTTAGGGATGTGAGTCTAAAAAAAGAAAGAAGCATAATTGATGTTTGTAAGGGATGAAAGGGAAAAGATTTGATTACTTACCTCTTACACAGTGAGCAAAGAAGCAATGAAGTAGAAATATCCTTGCCAAACCGCCAACAGAACTCTTGCCAATCAAAACCAACTCTCTAAAGCTTACAAGTGGTAAAAACAAAATGGTAACTATTTCTTACCCATACTTTCTATTTATAAAATATTTGAGATTTTCAAAAATGCATTACAATTAATATATTTTGAAATCCAAATTATTTGAGTGAATGTGGGTTTTTGTTTTTATTTTCTATAGTTTTGGCAAAATGGTTTTTAATGGTCTTTTTTGAGTTTTTCAGGGTTAATGCTAGGTTTTGGCTCTGATACAAGTTTTTTTTGTCTTTTTCAGGCTTAGGGCGAAACTGAAAAAGTACTGACCATCCTTATACACTTTTTACATGCTCGTTAAAATTCCAGTAGAAAGGTGTCGAGTCCACTTTTTCTCTTTTTCAGACTCATTAAAAATGGCTTATGAAGAAGGAACCTTGTTCGGGAGTTATATTAAGCTCTTTTTAGTCTCCTCAAAACACAAAAATATTTCCAAGCGAACTTGTTGTGTTCACGCTTGTAAAAAAATCAGAATGGTCGACTAGTCGGGGGTAGGTTATCTCTTTTTCGGACCGACTGGCCTTATATATGAAAAATGACCTTTTTTTAGTATTCTTAGTCATTTCAGACTCTCTAAACATGAAACGACAAATGAGTTTACTTGCGTCGGACTCATTAAACACACGATGTGAGACCCTATTTCGGGAACGAACCCCTCCTTTCTCAGGTTTCGTGAAAAATATGAGAATGGACTCATCACTTGATGAGCTTCAATGAGTGTTTGTTACCCTCTTTGGACTCGTAAAAATGAAAAGAGGCACTCACCTTTCAAGGTGGGGAAATTAAAGGAAAGGGGAATGGTTTTCATTTGTTTATATGGCAGTACTCTACAGTCCACCTTTGAACATGGCACCTGTTTGCATTTGCATATCTGAACAGTTTGGTTTTCCAGTTTGTCTTCGAGTCGATCCATTTTTATGAGTCATCTGACTCCTTTGAGTCAATTCAAAGAATGCTTCGTTATATTCCTTGCATTACACCTAGTTCTATTCTCACGAGTCAACACTGCCAAGTCATGTGTCGTGTCACCCAATTGTTCAAAGGTTACCTCTCTCAGAAAAATAATTATTCAATAACCTCGCTTGTCCTCAAAATTTAGTCATGTCTGAGTCAATCCTATCTTTCCAAATCAACTTTTATTCTTAGTTTCGTGTCACTGATGTGGGAATTATCATGGCCCTCCTATGACAAAGTCTATTCCTATCGACTTCAGATCATTATCCAGGGATTAGACCTAGAAACCTAGACAGTACGTTGAGTGGGTACTCATTGGATGCGGAATTTATAATCGTTGGATGCAGAATTAAATTCCTCATCCAACGAGCTCTCCCGATCGAAATTTAGGTAAAAACACTGGGAGATATGTCAAAAATACAAACAAAAAAAGTAGTTTTTTTTTTATACCTATCCCCAAATTTATTTTAACAAAGTGTTGAAGACCTATACGGTATTTCAAATTTAAAGCAATTTCATTGGCTAACACATGATGACATGGAATTTGAATAAGAGTTAAAAGGCCCATTTTGAGTTGAAATTTCCTCGAATGTGTGAAGCTTTAGAGATCACAAAAACACAAGCCAATGCCTACAATGATTCTCAAGTAGTTATGATTGAGCAAGTAATTCAACTAACAAAACTTTAGTATTTCATCGAGCCTTACAATTTCACAACCAAAAAATATTTTCAAGCAAATGTTCTTTCACAAAGAATAGGGAACTATAATTAGCCATCAAATAAAAATAGACACGTAATACACATATACACAGAATACTAACAAGAAGAAACTATTCATATATATGCACAAAAATTATACTCCTAGAAGTGACAGCATAACAAAATAACTACCTCACAATCACCATACAAAAATATAGGCACACGATAACCATCATACGAAAACAAGCACACAATACACATATAGACATAATAGTAACCAGAAGAAACTATGCATATGAACAAAAAATATACTCCTAGGAATGACAACATAACAAATAATAACCTTTTTTTTTAGACTTTGAAAAATGACTATGTGAAAAAAATAGTTAAACTGAACTGAATTGAACCTGGCACCAAAAAAAAAAATCACTCACTAAATGCACCCATGCAACACTTAAGAACAAAAACATGCCCACATCATCATAGATCTCCCTAGACGAATCACAAGAAACTTTGCAAATGTAGCAAAAAAACAATGTGCTTGTTGTGCACATCGTTCAACAAATTCTCACCTCCATGCAGCCACCAAAAAAAAATTTGCCTCCCAACAACAGAAACCATACCTACCATAAATAGATTTGCAAATAAAATTAATAATTACAAATAAAACATACATTAATAACAATAATGAGTAGATCGTACACAGCCATGCATTAATAAATGAATGCTAGTAAATGATAAATAAAAATTGAATGTATTGAATGATATTTTATTAGTCCCCTTAAATTGTAATCAAACTTCTAATTTTCATATATATAACATTTTGCACTTTGTTTGTGCACTTTTTTTTCAAGTTGAACCTGTAGCGATGCCAGCAATGACGCCATAATATCTAATCAGTGTTGTACTCCAGCAATAAGAATTTATATTTTTAATAAAAAATCAAAAAGTGCGAAATATATACTTTTTAATATATAAATTTGTGTAAACATATTTGATTGAATAGGGTCTGTTTGTTTTAAATGGGCTTGGCCAAGGTAACACACCTTACCATTGTATGCCCATGTAGATTGAGTTCAATGACATATACGTGGCATTTGATCAAATTATCACATTATAACGGACATTTTAGACGCCTTCTCCAAGAGATTAATGTCCAATTAGTGTTGTGCTCTACCAATAAGAACTTAGAATTTTAATAAAAATAAAAACAACCAAATTTATTTTAAATTATGAAAAAATATCATTTTTTAATATATAATTTTATGTAAACGTAGGAAAACTTTATGAAAGGTGGAAGGTGGTGCTTCCTTAGGAAAATATCCAATGGGCTCATGCCAATGCCAATTTGACATTAGCAACTAAAACATACAAGAACACTAATCTAGCAGGGCCACTATAAAGGCCCGCATCACATTGTATATGGATCTCGAGCCACAAGAGTCTGATTTCACATTGGTACACTCCATGGCCAAAGTCCATGGAGAGCCATCAATGTTGGAACAAAAATATCTAAGATGAGTGATCCCGAGAAAGATTTGCATGAAAGAGTCCATAGCACACATTGGGATTTTCCCCTAGTGATTTGAAAAAAATGAGTCAAGTAATGATGTGCTCAAAGGTTTGTAGCGTGTCGGATGAGGTCGGAACATGAATTTCACCTAATAATGCTAATTCTTGCTCCATAGATCCTTTTGGATTGATTCCAACCTTGTATTGGTGCATAAAGTTAGCTGCAATTGTATCATTGTATGCCCATGTACGTTGAGTTCAATACTATATACAACATAACGTTTTATCAAAATTTTCATTGTAATTTAATTTAATTTTTTTCTAGCGTTTGAGACCTCTTCTCCATGAGATTTATGTCCAATCAATGCTATGTTACACCAATAAAAACTTAAATTTTAAAAAAAATTACTAAATTTATTTTAAATTATGAAAAATACATTTTATTTTCAATATATATTTTTCTGTAAATAAATCATTTAAATATATATTAATACAAAATTAAACTACTAATAATATCATATTTTTATCAAAATACTAATAATATTTTAAATAAATCAATACAAAATCAAACTACTACTAATATCATATTTATATTTATAAAAGTGCATCCCCTAAATTATTACAAGGATAATCATTTACTCTTAAATGTACTCATATTTATATTTATAAAAGTGCATCCCCTAAATTATTACAAGGATAATCATTTACTCTTAAATGTACAAAAATTCGAGGAGAAGATTTACATTGAAATATTCTTATATTGTGAAACATTCTTACATTTTTATATTTTTATATTGTGAAATATTTAAGCATAATAGCGAGATCAATAGCCAAGGTAAAGGGTCAAATTGTCTTCTCTAACTAAATCAATTTCTTCTGTTTTGTTTGCAATTGCAATGGAATAGTCAATTTAATGGCTAATTGAGTAGTCGGATTAACAAAATGAATGTTAATTAAAGGGGAGGAGCACCCCATTATATCTTTATTAAATGAATTTTCAACAAAGGATTATATCCAAGGTTGTTAAGTGGCAAGAGCATACATAAAGAAAGGTGGTATTTTGTTTTGCAATTGCAATGGAATAGTCAATTTAATGGCTAATTGAGTAGTTGGATTAACAAAATGAATGTTAATTAAAGGGGAGGAGCACCCCATTATATCTTTATCAAATGAATTTTCAACAAAGGATTATATCCAAGGTTGTCAAATGGCAAGAGCATACATAAAGAAAGGTGGTATTTTGTTTTGTGTGAACAGAAGGGCGTTAACAACCAAACCTCCCATACCTTCCTCCATCTTGTTATCAGCATGAGGCTCATTGACATCGAAATGATTACAAGAAAAAACAAGTGGGATATAGATTACCGTGGGGAAGTCGACCCTTTCTCTAACCTCACTTTGATTTTGTTCAAGTTGATTGGAGGATAGCATTGATACAAGGAAATGTTGTGATTTGGTATGTCTTGGTTGTAATCTTATTTGCAATTATCCTACTCATAATCTAGGCATGTTCTTCACCAGTCAAAGGTTTCTTGGAATAGTCTTGATTGTGGTTTTATATTCTCTTGTTCCTTTGGTAGTTTTTGTTGGCTCTTTTCTAGATACCAAGATCTAGGAGGAATTAAGGATTTATTGTTTTCTCTATTCTATTATGGTTTTGGTGAATGCGGTTTGTAAACCAAAGTTCAAGCATCATAAATGACCATGGGCATAGAGGGCCTTACACTTATTGCGAATTCATGAGACAAATAAATCTTATTAGAGATATGAGTGAGAAACTAGATGCTCTACAAGCATGTATTCAATCTCTAAATTATAGAATCAGACATTTCAATGAAACTTGAGAGACCAGGGTTAGTAAATTGGAAAGAATATTGAAAGGCCATTCCAAAAATTTAGGCAAAATGTGAAGGGTAATTTAAGAATCCACTATAATGGTATCTTAGGATTCACCCACAACACTCAATCCCTTATGGACAGACCCCTAGTATTAATGGTTGCAGTCATAGAGGAATGGAAGGAGGAAGACATATGTTAGAAAATAGGACCGCAGAGCAATAACACATATACAGTTAAATCATTAAACAAGATGCAAAACACAATAAACACATTACAAAGAGACACAAATATAACGTGGTTCACCCAAACGATGGGCTACGTCCACAAATAAATTGCCAGTCGTTTTATTATAGTCCAAAAAGATGAAGGGATACAGCCTGCAGAAAAACCGTTGCACTTCCTCTTCATGCTCTCACAGTCTCTCCCACACAATCACAAAGATTGTTTACAATACAAAATAATACCATACACAGTCCTGTTACAATGCTTTCTTTTATAGGGGAAATACCATGGGAAAATACTACGGTTAATAGTACACAAGGGGAATGAGTGTACAGTACACCTAGGGTACAAACACAACTGAATAATATCTCTAGATTTGGAAGATCAGGCTCCACAACCAACAACATATATTGTCTAGCAAGCTAAAAATAAGAAGCCATATAGCCACTTTAAGGATGAATGGAACAAAGGGATGCTAACATGTAAGAAGTTGAAAGTGGTCCAATGAATGTGAGTAGCACATATAGGCTTGATTTTATATGTTTTTCTTTGTATTATGGCTAGGTTGTCAATTATCATAATATATAGATGTAAGGTTTATTTATTTTTTCAAATAGCCTGAAGAAAATGCACTTAGGATTTGAACAATTTAAGAATGACTCTTTAGAGCTCCTTTTGGACTCTAAACTTAGGATTTGAACAATTTAAGAATGACTCTTTAGAGCTCCTTTTGGACTCTAAATTTTGGAATCCATGATTGTATGTCTTGACTGGTTTGCTTGTGTGTACATTGGTCTATATTCTATTTGATCATAGTTCATGTTGATTTTAAATTTAATAGGTATTGATCTAAATAACTTCTTTGTACTTGTGAGCTAGTGTAAATTAGTATGTGCTCATTTTGGATGCATGATAATGTCATATGAAATCATGCTTTGTATACATGTATATATGTTTCTATTTAGTGTTATTTCTGAGATTTTGATCCCATATCTATGTATGCATTCTTATAATGATGGAATGTACATGTCATTGGATGTATACATGATGTTATGTGTTATTACATTGATGTACTCCATGGGTTTGCGATTGTGGTGATTCCATATATTATGACCAATTATTAGAAGAGATTAAATCTTTGTTTATCAAATTCAAACATAATTTATTCTAATTCTTTACACATAACAAAGCCGAAATTCAAATGCTCATTGTGTGGCCAAGTTATAATAATCCAATATGGTTAGGAAAGGAATTAGGTTATGTCTACTTGGATATCTAGATAATATGGAGAGATATCAGGTTTTAGTTCAATGGTGTAAACCTAATGGTGGATATGCAGGTTGAGATAAATAAAACTAAATAGTTGAAAATTGGAACATATAAACATGATACTATTAATGTGGATAGTATCATATGCGAATGGAGACTACAAGCAAATGAAAAGGAATATAAAGTAAATATAATGAAAAGGTACACATGGCAATTAAGATATATCAACAAGAAGTGGGAAAAATATGTGATGACGGGATTTAAATGTTTAAATAATTGATGCTCACATATATGGCATATTTGTATGAATTGCAATTATTAATTGAGGTCTATAAAAAAAAATTCAATAACCAAGAAGAGGCCATAGAATGTCATCAGAGAAAAACAACAACAACAACAAGAAGTTTCCTATTCCATGTCCCATAAAATCACGTGGAATAATTATTTCAAAATTATTTAAGAGGATGTTTCTCTCCTTTGTAATACACCCTACAACAAATGAATTTTACCCATATATTTTTTAGAATTATCCAAAAATATATCTCATGGATATTATTCCCATGGGTTTCATAGGCCTAAAGTGTTTAAGTGGAATGCCCCCCAAATGTTGGGATAAAAATAAAACAAACCCTAACATATGCTTGGCTTAACAGTTTCCCATCTATGAATTTATCATGTTTTAATCCTATTACAAAATATTCTTAATTAGTTAACCACTATCAATTGCCTTTCATTAGCATCACAAGACCAATAAATCTAACACAATAAAAAAAAACTTAGTCACATGTGTACAACTAGATTTATAATGGGAAACAACTTTATGAATAAAAGAACTCACACTTCAAGGACATAGCACTCATTTTATTTTTTCGCATGTATGTTATTTCACCTAAGAATTGCACCCTAACACACGATTCTATATATGTACATTCCAATCCCATAAATATATAAATAGATGAGTTGATGATTCAATCCCCTATTACTAATTCCTTTTATAAATGGAGAAATTTTTGATAATGTCAAAATTGATCTCTAAGTGAGGGATAGATTAACAAAGTCAACCTTCATCACTCATTCTATGCTTCATTACATAAAGTGTGCATTTATATAAATAGATGGGTTGATGATTCAATCCCCTATTACTAATTCCTTTTATAAATGGAGAAATTTTTGATAATGTCAAAATTGATCTCTAAGTGAGGGATAGATTAACAAAGTCAACCTTCATCGCTCATTCTATGCTTCATTACATAAAGTGTGCATTTCCTTACAAGAATAGGGGTTTTCCCATGTCTAACCAGCCTAAAAAAAAAGTCCAAAATTTTCAACCCATAAGGATCAGTTTGGTCAAAAGTGAGCCAAAATATTCTATATTAATGTGATATATATCAATTAGGCCCTTATGCCAAATATAAATTTCACATAAGGAGGGAATACCATGTGGTGCAAGGCTAACTTCATCAAATATTTTCCATGGAAGTGTGTGCTTGAAAGTGAAAGCTCCGAGATTTTGACCCTCAAGAATGCCTTAAGTAAGGATACCCTTCACTGCCATGTGAAACTATGGAATTTCACCATTGTCCTAGTCCCAATCAATAATTATATTCTCAAGTTTCTATTTTTTCACTATGTTTGAATCCATGTTTCATCTACATTAGATACACCTTATAATACTATGAAAAATATGGATTATTTGTTACATGTTTCATTATTGGAAAGTGAATATTATGTGGTGAATTTTAATGGGGTGATTGTAAATATCAAAAGTCATATTCTACGATATCTAATCAATCTCTATTCCAATAGATATTTTACATGATATTCCATATATATTGGTATTATATACATTATTGGTTTATATAATATATGATATAGATTAGCCCCAAGGGTTGGGTCGATTTGTAGATGCACTTTTTTTATATCAAGTGTGGTCTCATGATTAAATCTCATTGGCACTTTTGGTGTTGAAGGGTTCTCATTTGGTATGGTTTGTGGTCTCTACCTTCAATTCAAAAATTCTAAGGGATAAGTTAGAGAACTCCACAAGGGCTAGTATGATAGTAATCCTCACCACCATTCTAAACTCAAGTGTGGGAGGGTGGAAAACATGGATGGAATACATCATGAATGAAAAGAGATAATGTAAATCCTACGATTGAAATATATCAAACTATATATTTTCAATCTTAATCATATATCAAGCAATATTAGAGCACTTGATCCTAACCTTTTTTTGGTTTAAGTTGTATGTGGCCCTAACACAAGTATGTATTTTAGTTCTTTCATCCATTACATTTACTCTATATTCCAATGTCACCTATAGATTAGAATCTACCTGTAATTCGCTTGACCCCATAATTAAAAAGAAAAATAATAGAATGTGATATAATACCAGTGTTGAACAAAAAATACAAGAGAGAAATAGATAGAACTTGAGAAAACAATACTTGCATTGATGATATTCAAAAGACAGAAATGTTCACTTGCCTCTTCGAGGGGGAAAACTCCTATGAAAAGAGCTGCAATACAATAACAATCTTTGATCACAATACACAACCATGTACTCTATGCATAGTGCATCAATAGATAGACCCAGTACTCGTATGCCACTTGCAATAACTACTTGTGTCTCTAGGATCACGATGTTTGTCAGAAGGATGAAGAACCCAGGTAACCATGCATAATATCTATAGTGGTTGGCTATTATGTCCTCCATGTCCATGTCTCATGGTTTCACATGATAAGTATCACATTTGACCCTCAGCTTTGGGAGTCCAATCATAAAGCATACATCTAGAAGGGTAATCTCAATGTTCTCACCCTATATCATGAAGGCCTCGACATTAGAGTCCCATTACTTAATAATATTGGTTAGCAACAGTCTAGTTGACCTCATCAATGGGTTCTCAAAGAACTTGAGTAACCCATACTTAGAGAGGATGTCCTTCACAAGGGAATCGACTCGGATGGATCCCCTAACCCTATAGACATATATCTCCCTCCAGTTTTATAACCTTATCCTACATCAAAATTTTAGCATCAACATTAAAAAATAATTTGAAATAGGTAGCTCTTTTCCCCTTGAAAAGGGTAACCCCAAGTCACATTGGTTGGCTGAAAAGTGCGACTAAGTCACGCTTTTCCTCCATCTAGCCTTGAACTAAAGTCGCGACCGTTTCCTAGCCAGGAACAAACCATTCATTAATTTCTATGCCTTTCTTGCAACCTTAGTCAAGGGAAAATCCTTCAGAGGTACAACCCATGGTTGAAACCCTTTGGGGTTACCCACGGTGCCTTGGAAGCCAAAAAATGACAAAAATAAACATATGAAATTGAAGCATTGGGTGAGATCACTAACCTATTAGTCACAAAATCCGAATATGACAGATGAAATGAGAGAAATCAACACTCTAAGATATGGACCCCACAAGCTCCTCCACTTGTGAAGAGTGAAAAATGACATCTAGGGTTGTGGGGCCCACCCCTTTTATAGTTATTTGGGCCCAAATTTATTTCATCTCGTACAACCTCATACGAACTTGGTTTAATTCCCCATTCATACCTTTGGAATTCTAATTCCATGTTGTTCTTGATTACATCATTCATTTAGTGTTATTAAGAACTTTACTTGTAAGTTCCTATTTCCCTGGTTTTTCATGCCCACATGTTATTTAGTTCTTGTTTCTATGTCATATGTTGTTAGTACATTTGGTTTTATTTCAAAACACACTGTTATGATTTGGTCTTGTTTCCATGTGTGTAGACCTAGTTCACCAAAAAAACCATTTATCTTAGCACCCACTTTGTCCCACGATTATATTTCTTCAAATGAGTATTTAGGCGATTTCCCTCTAGAAAGTATCATATGCATTAAACTTATTTTCTCCCATCTTCACTTGTAGGACCCCCTCTTTTTGGGTAGGTGGAACCATCCAACCACCTAATGCATTCACCCTTTCCTAACAATAAATCCTCCCTTACATGGGTTCCATTTAGTAATCCCCATTTGTTATTGAGAACCCATACCATTTCAATCCCCATAGGATTGTGGCTCCATCTAGTTTGTGGTCCTGGAATCAACCACATATGCTTCTTTATTTTCACTCATTAGCATACCCTTAAAATCCCACACTTTCAACATTTTATGTTTCATATTACACTTTCACAATCCTACTACTTCATCCATGTTTTAACATTTACATTAGTTTTCCACTATTAATATTCCCTTAAGGATATTACCATTAGTTGCATACCCTTGTTCTCTTCCATATGTTATCACACCATCTATTGGTTCACTTGGTTATTACACCATCTAGTTTGTGGTCTTGAAATTAGCCACATACGCTTCTTTATTTTCACTCATTAGCATACCTTTAAAATCCTGGCACACTTTCAACATTTTATGTTTCATATTACACTTTCACAATCCCACTGCTTCATCCATGCTATAACATTTACATTATTTTTCCACTATGCATATCCCCTTAAGGATATTACCAACGGTGCCCTACCCATGTTCTCTTCCATATGTCATCACACCATCTATTGATTCACTATGTTTCACATTGGACACTTATCTCCTTGAATTCCCCATTTTTTTCTCAGGTACCCAAGTGCTTGGGAAACCACTTAAAACAATTATCCTTGGAACTATTGCAGATTCTATGTGATCCATTATGGAAGCATCCATGGTCTACTTTATTTTGATCATTCTTCGATGTGTCACCCATGGAGTCTTTCTTATACTATCCTCCCTTTGGGTTGCCCTCAGTACCTTCATTTTTTCCTCTGAAAGTATCCCCATTGCATTTATGTCCCCTAGTTATTCCCCTTTGTGTCCCTCCCCTAATATCATCATGATTTTCACATACGCTTACAGGTCAACCATGCCATCATGCTTTGAATAATGGAAGTTTGAGTCCCCCACTTAGTGACCCCCATATTCCCCATGCAACATAAATGTAACAACAAGGAGAAAATAGTATAGTTTATGAGTATCCCTTTTACTTGAAGCTTCCTTTAATTAGTGCTTTAGATTTATTTCAGCATGCTAACATTAGTAATAATAACTAAAAACATAAGCAACCATTATTATAAAGTTTGTTTTTAAATTAATCAAGTAAGGGAATATAACTCCCCCCTTGCCACAAAAACAATGGCGTATAGATTTGCAAGCCATAGCATGATCATTCTTGACATACAAGCCACATACGTGATTCAATGTGATCCTTTATGCCTATCTGCACACAAAGAAACCCTTTCATAACCAGACCTCATATAACAATCCATCCATCACATGTAGAACATGCATTAACAATTGGTTGATCAATCACCACATGATGTACACTAGATAATCATGCTTGTAGATCCAACATATTCCATGCACTAGCATATAGCTAATGATTGATTGATCATGATAGATAATATAGAAGAAACAACAATACTCGTAATGCCTATTAGTATACAATGAGCATTACTCTAAAATATTGACATCATCTTGTAAATTCATGCCACCAGACCATGATCTCAGCCACTGTCTATTCGCATGATAAGGCATAACACACATACAATAACAATTACATGTTAGATCACCATATAATGCTTATAACAAAGTCAGATAGATAATCCACTATCATTTAGCTTATTAATAACCATGTATGTTGTAGTCTAACAAGACTATGCATTCTAACTAGCCATACGTGTAGGCTGAACATAATCGATCACTTGTAATATCATCTAGCTACTAACTGCCATGTGATAGAAGTAAGATTTTAGAAGGAATTAACCATTATAATTATGTGCATCAGGTATAACAACCCCTATTACAAGAAATACAACTCATATACATACCTTTGGTGCAATAGTTAGCTGGAAAATTTTTAATCACATTCGCATTTACAAGCATGCATATAACAAGGGAAACTTAACACCACGAATCATAACCATCCCCATTTATCTCATCATTTTAAACTTGGTATATAATATCAATGGCAACTACCAAGCCCAAGCTATAATGAAGAATGTGGTAAGATCACATCGGCTCACTACGACAAACATAATTAATGAGAGATTAGATTTACATGTTTTTCTATTGCATACACCACAAGCAATATGAAAACAAACCATTAAAATACAACTGTACAAATACAAATCATTCGTTACATATGGAAACCTATTACTTACAACTATTGAACCAAAGCAATGGTACATTCATCCATACAAGATACTAACATGGCAACTAGAAATGACACATCTTCTACACTCAATTAAACACATATGAGTAACATCAACAAAGCTTATAATAAATTGTCAGGTATACCCCTTTTCTTATCCTACGCAATTTCATATTCAATTATCAAACCTTATACATTCATCACTCTTTTCAATTGGCATGCATACCAAAAAGATAAACAATTGTGCAGGTGACCATGCACCTATTGATCCAAAATCCTCATTAAAACTTTGTAAGCAAAATTTAATTTGGGAAAAATTAATTCCAGCCTTGAGGTGGAAGACGAAGGGCCAAAAGGCCTTAAGAAGGTGAAACAAATCACCTTGATGGTTGGTATTTCGGGCATATATATTAAAGAGTGCTAGCTTGATGAGAAAAGAATGCCAACTAGCGAGAGAATTGAAGCTTCAAAAGAAGAAGGGAATTGGCAGAGAAGAGATCTCAAGAGGAAGCTTGATCAAAGATTGATGGATGAAAGAGTTATTGTGCCTATCCATGCATAAGCAAAAGGTTTTCTGAGTCATGACATCTGCAATATTGTTAGTGACTAACAATGCATCAAAATATCATATGAGAATGCATAGCTCACCCTCGTAATAAATTTTTGAGAAATTATAAATCCCCATGAATGTCGGGTTTCCCATTTGGGTTTCCAGGGTAAAAAAAAGTGTTTACTGGGTATCTGAATTCTTTTTGGTTGTTTCAATTATTGTAGGGCTATTAAATGCAAATGCAATCCTAGGCATATGTGTTTGCTGGTCTTTGTTTAAGAAATTCAAAATCAAAGTAGATACCACTACTTGTACAATTCTATTACTTGATCAGGCACATTAATCATTGGAACAATCAAATGTTGGCATGATACAGAAGTGTTGGGCAAATTTATACCTATTGGGGTGTTTTCTAGTCATGAATGGATGTGTAAATTGATGCCTGGACGTGTCTATTGTGTCTGGGGTGTTTTTTATTACAGTGAGACAAAATTATATTTCCTAGGGTGAATTGGTAGCAACCAAGGTGTTAATTTTATTTCCTAGGGAGATTGAGAAAAATATTGAGGCATTTTTATCGTTCCTAGGAAAATCTAGAAATGCTTGGGGTATCTTAAAATAGTGTTGAGCAAATTTAATTGTGCCTAGGGAATCTTTTTATCCCAGTTGGGCAGATTTATACTGCCTAGGGAAAATTTGTAATACCCAAGGTACTGATTTCATTGCCTCCGAAGAATTAAAAAATGTTGGGGTGAATTTATAGATGCTTGGGTATTTTTTGTAGCTACTAGGTGTTCTTAACCAGTGCCATACACATTCTTATTGTTATTGGGTGCATATTAAATTGTTGTAGATAAATAAAACATTGTTTGGTCATATTAAGTTGTTGGAGGATGAATAAAAAGGTTTTTTATTATGAATGTGGTTTTCATTAACCAATCAACCCAAATTTCATTGCAAAGAAAGCATTTAATTTTATTTCTGCAGAAGAATATGTGCTAGTAAAATGAATGGGCCATAGTCCTATCATTTACGGATCATATGGTATTAGAGCTAGTTGAATCCAGGATCTGTAGCACATTAAGGAGGATCCAGAGATGGAGTAGCAATGAGATTAGATGATTGTCCCAAGATTGAAGAGGTGAAGAGTTGTCCACTAATCACCCATGGCCTCGAAGACAATTCCAAAAATGTTGCAAACTATCCAAAGAACCACAAAATGTGAGCAATGAGAGTTGGGAAGGAGTACAACCCATGCATTTCAAGTCCTCTCGATTTTGAAGTTCCAAGAAGCCATTTTAGAGTGTGATGGAAAATAACACAACATGCACCATCTCCAAATGCCAAAGATTGCCTAGATTTTTGTATTATGAAACAACTGAGCTAGAACCATATCCAAAGCATAGCTAGTACAAGAACCACGAGCCAAAACCAGAGCCATATTTAGAGCCATAGCCAAGTGCCAAGTCAAATCCACGTTCCAGCGAAGCAGATATAAAGTAAATTGATCCAAACTAGTCTCCTTGATCTTTTGGGGACCAAAATATTGTGAAAAGATAGGTGTGATTCGAAATGGATCCCCATTAAAACTTTATAATCAAAATTTAATTTTGGAAAAAATAATTTTATCCTTGAGCTGGAATACGAAGGGCCAAATGGCCTCAAGAAGGTGAAAGGAATCACCCTGATGGTTGGTATTCTCGGCATCTCTAGAAAAGAGTGCTAAGTTGATGAAGAAAGGATGCCAACTAGCGGGAGAATTGAAGCTTCAAAAGAAGAAGTGCACTGGCAGAGAAGAGGTCTCAAGAGGAAACATGCTCGAAGATTACTGGATGAAGGAGTTATTATGCTTGTCCATGCATGATCAAAAGGTTGTCTAAGCCATGGCATCTGTAATATTGCTAGTGAGTAGCAATGCATCAAAACATCATAAGAGAAGGCATAACTCACCCTTGTAATAAATAGCACGGCCGTTTGCGGGATATTAAAGAATATCCTTAATTTCATTAAATATTGGAAAATGCCTCATAAAATTGTATCTTGAACCACCCCCCCCCCCAATATACATTTCCAATTAAGAAAACCCCTAGTTTCACCAAATATCGCAAGTCTCCATGTTTCTCAATAGATTTTTTATACCCCCTTTATATCATATTATCAAGTTGTAACAAACAAGATCCCTAACACATCTTAGTATAAGAAAACATGATGCTAAATAAAATAATAGTATAATGCTAATAATGATCCCACTGGGATTACAGGGGTGACTGAACAATTTGTAGCGTTGGATAGTCGAAGACCCAATGAAATAGTAATGGGAAGGAAAAATGTATAAACGGAAACCCAGTCAAGAGATCAATGTAACAAAGAATGTAAAAGACTGATAAGCCAATAGTCAATGCAATGCTTAGAAAAGAAGAGAATTACAGATCTTTCACACCACATCCTGCCAATTTACCAATTTTATATCATGTAAATACAAGTATAGCTATAGAGAGCTCATGTTTTCTATAAGCTTAATAAATTAAACTTCCATACAAATGAAAAATGAAACCCTTTCATGGATGGGCTTCCCTACCTTCCTATCAAAACAAACATTATTGATGTTTGAACTGAAATGAACATAGAAAAATTCCTCTTACTTTCCAACAACACCATATGATCATATGCATAGCTTGGATTTGGGTCATTCACAAGATACAATGAATTACCTCCACTTTCTCTACATGTATTCTTGCAATCAAGGGAATTGACAACAATTAGTTACCTTTTCATGGGTTATATCTAGTTTTTTTCTTTTCTTTTTTACAATAGAGGGAAAAATATCCATTGTTAAGTTTCAAGCATGCAATAGTTATAAAGATATAGATGGTGAAACTGATATGAGACCATTTCGTGGTAACGATAACACGTAAGGTATGCAAATAAGGATTTAGATTTTAACCTATGTTCATGTCAGTTCCAATACGGATTCCTTGCATATAAGAATTGAAATTACAATTATGAATGTGCCAAATATAACTCAATCTAACAACTATTCCAATCTGGCAATGTGAAAATGTTAAAGAATAATACAAAAAGTTGAAAGAAGTAATTAGTCAAGAAAGATTGATCTATTTTTTCTTAGTTCCAATGAGCCAGGAAAGATTGATCTCAATTTCTTGGTTGTCGTGGAGCAAGGTTTCATTGAATGCTTGAATTCTCTTATGCATTTGGATAATCTTGGCATAAGGATATGTTCCTCACATGTTCTTCTTCCATCCCTATTGGTGCACTCCCTTGGTCTCCTATTGCTTGGCTTATTCACTTCACATTTTAGGCTTTGAGGAGGTTGTTCCCTTATCTAGAGTTTGTTTTGATGAATTACCATTTGAATTGATGGTAACATATTGATTGGTTGACTCTTTCACTGATGTATATTGGAACTTAGCACATCCCTTGATGATTTGAGTCCTTGGGGATGGAGCTTGTGGATATTTTGGAGGTGACTCCCTAGCTTGGAAGACTATATTTTGCATGTGATCTTCATTTTTAAGTCATCACTTCATCTCTAAGTGGGCCAATCCATGTATTCATCTCTTGTTGCACATGTTTTGAGGACCATCTTGAGGATATTTCACATTGGAGACCATTTAGGTGGTACCTTAGACCACATTGTCTAGGTTCATACCTAAGATGATGGAGGCCTGCCACTCTTATGTTGATTTTTGGGTAGCATAGAGGTCCATTCTCCAAGAGATTGGCATCAATCTAGGGTTGAGGATCTGGTTAAGGACCAGGACATTGATGACATGAGATCTCCCAGTGCAAAGGAAATAACATCAATATAAAACCTTTCTTATGATGAATATTCAAGAAGACAAATTGACCATTGAAAAGAGGACCCGATACTTAATGGTTGAGTCACAAAGACTCAATCCAAAATCTCTTGAAAGACCCTAAGGGTTCTAGGGCACATTTGATCATGAAGACCAAGAGGGGTTATAAGATTTTGTCTAGGCCTTCATGAGAAATTAAAAGAGGAGCTTTTAAATGATCTAAGGCGCTTATACAATGATGTACTTGAGTTGGCACGTGTGGATCGTGAAACCAAAGAGACGAGACCTTAAACTTGCATAAGAGGTGACTTGCATAAAGAGAATGGGTTATAAGCCCATGTAAAATGTCAATAACCCAACTAAATGTGCCAAAACCCCAAGAGATTAAAATGACCACAACTTAAAGAATTAAAGTAATTTTTAATTGAGAAAATTAAAAATTACAAAATATGGTTTTTGAAGGCTGGTTTCCTTAACTTATGGATTTCTCTCACTTAATGGAAAATTATAAATAGAGAGCACTCTCATTTGAACAACACACATGATATCTTCATCTTTGATCTGAAAGAAAATCTCGTGGGGTTACATGTTGGTATCTTTTCTCTCTCTTCTATCTTTGTGAGAACTGGTTCAACTTGTGAAGGAAACCTATGGGATAAAGGTTCATTTAATTGCTCTTTGTGAGGTTTGATCAGTTTGTGAAGGCATCCACACCTCACTCGAAACTCTGCTAGGTTCATATCCAACCATCTGAACCTTGGTTAGGGCTTGCCTCAATTCACAAAATCTTGATTAGGGATTCCACTTGGTCATTTACTATGTCGATAGCCCTATAAGGGAATACAGTAGACATCTGTGGCATTCGACAACCTTAAAAGGGCTTATACTCAAGCACCTGAAGGCATTGATCCTTGATTGTGCCTTAACACTGTCAACCTAGCCACCGTTAGGGTTTCTATAGTTAACTACATCCATGATCCAATCAATGACGGCCTCAAAAAAGTCAAATATTGTCAACGACAGCCTCAGAAAGGCATCACACAGTCAATGACAGTCTTGATCCAGATGGGTATAGGTGGCCACCCACCTATTCCACTGGCTCAAAACAGTTTCCCCATTTGATGGGGGAACTCAACACAATGGACATCATTGCTTCCTAAGGGGGGAGGACTGATCCAGACGGGTATAGGTGGCCACCCACCTATTCCAATGGCTCAAAACATTTTCTTGTAATTTTCTATGGTTTTTTGGGTCCCAAACTTTTGGGGTCGTTTTGAGGCCCTAAACGATGTTTTTTGGCGATATCGAAAGTTGTAAATCTCAGATAGACCTTTCCAACGGGATATCAAGTGCCCCAAACAGAGATCGTTTGCAAAAGTTATGATGACCCCGAGAAGTTGATTGTTCAACTAACCACCTTTAGGCCACAAGCTTTATGATGATTCATCTCCTAGAGTTAGGTTTAGGGTTTTTTGCCTCTCCAAGGCTTTATGATAAAAATCTCTTCAGCCTCCTTTTGTAGACAGCTTGTCATGAGTGAACGTAGCCGCCACATCTCTTCTCAAAGATACAACTACCACCATTCTAGCTACTTTTATTTAAAAGTATGTTCTGCTTCATTTATTTAATAGAATCTAAGTTTATTGTATTACTGTGTTTATCGTCATATATTTGTGCATGTGAATATATATATTCTCTTTCATTTTGTTCTCACATAAATCCGAATCAAGTCTTCTCTAATCCTTCTTTTGGTCAACAAGTACTTCATATTAGTAATGGCAGTGGTTAGGGTTTGATGTTAGTTGTCATATTGCTCAAGGTTTCATCTACATGCAACCCTCTATCTTATCTATCAGTCTTCTCTTAACTCCATTGATCAGATCGAGCCCTAAGCAAGGCCATCATTGCACTATTGAAGTCATCAAAGGTCATATCAAGCCCTCAATGGGTCAACTCAAGCCCTAACATGGACTAATTTTGTTCTAAAGAAATCACCGAGGGTTAGATCAACCCTTAACAAGGATATTGTTGTTCCTCTTGATCACTGGTGATGAGATCATTCTACTGTAACAAGCTTAACTTTATCGGTTGAATTTGGACAATGGTTTGCTAAGGAGTTCATCTATGTTTCACTTGAATAGTGGTTATGAGATCATGCCCTAATGGGGCTACGGTTGGATTAGATTAAGGATGCCATGAACAATGAACTGTTACAAAGTTAATGCAGGTCTCAAGAGACTACCAACAAGTAAAGAAGAGAAGAGATAGAGCTAGGACTTACATCAGCAGTCGTGAAAAAAGAGTAGCAACTCCTAACTCTGCAATCTCATGTTTCAGATTAAAAGATAAGTACTCTGTCTCTTTGTTTGTTTACCCTCATCTAAGAAGGGTTTAATGTTCATGGTCATGATGTATACTTGTTCTTCCATCAATGAATCTATCATAAGAAAGGTTGCTAGGGTTTTCCTTCTGAAGGAGAGAGGGTTTTCCCGGGGTAAATCATGGTGTCTGTGCACATCTATTGTGATGGGATATGTTTATTTTTTGCTTAACTTAGTTCACTATTGCAATTAGTTAATGTGATACTACTCAAAGTAATTAATGTGTTGATACTTTCATGTGTTTTTATGCAAAAGTTTTTTTTTTTTAAATTGCACTCATAATTACCAGCTTATGAAAGTAGCTAAAAAGACAACATCTTAGAGGTTTTATTGCATCAATATTCATGCATTGAGATGGGATGTTCCACTTAGAGAGGCCAGATGTGCCATCTTGAGGAGTATTTCATGGTTCGTTTCCTAGATGATGGAGATGTCCACCTTGAGGAGGAGACACACGGCTCATCCATCTCATTATTTTATACATTGTTGACTTCACAACATGAATTGGTTATGATCTAACATTATTTCATTGTTTTGCTTGGAGAGAAAAATGGTTCGAAATTGCTTTTGGCTAATATTGGAGAGTTTGTTGAGCAAATTGTGGATCTACGAGAAGAAACCATTATTCTATTGTAAAGGAAGTGGAGCTACACTCTTTATATATTAAGAGCAGCCCTTCCTAATCCATCTTCAGGGTTGATTTGTGGGTTTCTCTCTTCTTGAAGCTTTGTTGAATATCTAATGGAAGGCATATGGAATTTTTTGAGTTATTCTCTCTTTTAATGTAGATCTATTACATGGAAGGAGTTTAATGTGCAGGGTCTTGCCCTTTAAATTTAATTTGATGTTCTAATTCTAAATGTGTTGTGTATCATTTATCATCTATTAAGAGTTGTTGTTGGGTACACTTCATGGTAAGACACACCTTGTCATAGCATTGTTTGAGTGTGACACCTTTTAGGGTCCTTCCAAGTTATTTCAGCATTGTTTAGCAACATGTTAAGGTGAGTTGTGGGTATATCAACTTTGCTTACCTCAACTATTCATAAAGCAGATCTTTTAGATTGATGACGATTAAGCAGATCTTTTAAATTTAAATTGATGACGATTGACTCCATTTTCCCTATAGACACTAGCGCTTCTTTCACCACCTATTTCTATACTACATGATACTCCCCATTTTGCATGGGTGTCATCACCTATTTCTGATTTGCATCACACTTTGGTGGGGATGTTCATGATGTTTTGTTTGCTGACCGGCTTTGTCATGGATGACCTAGATGAATATTTGTGGAAATTTGAAGATCAGGACTCAGGCCCTAGGTAATTTGCTGGTTTAGGACTCTGTATCCTCAAAACATTGTATCTAGGCTACGGACAGGGGATGATTGGCAGATAGGTTTTGGTCAGCAGTGCAATTTCCAGCGTAATGCAGCAATAACAACCATGAATATTTAGACTTGGGAAGATACCTGGGCATGTTTAACTTCCTAACAACAATGATTCTTCAAACTGAGAAAGTCTGAGCGGCCTAGTCCCCTGTATCATCAAATGTGGGCACGTTTTGTGTAGCATCAACCCTAATCATTTGTGCATCTAAGGTTCCCTGCACTTCTAAGGAGGAGCTTCAAACAACATCACTGGGCATGAAAGAAACAATTTTGGGCAATTCTGTGCATCACAACAGCAAGAAACCTCCATATCAAGGTAAACCCATGGATGAAAACCACAGTAAGAGTCCTTATTTCTAATCTGGGCATGTTCTGAGCATCGTATGGTGTGTTTCCTTGTAACAGCAACGGCAAAAGAACCTCAATATCAAATTTTGAGCATATTTCCATCAACAGCTGCCCTAATATTAATCAACCTATGTATTAAAGGTACCAAACAATGTTGATCCTGTAGCAGCATGGGTTTGGAAGTCCATTCATCACATTACAACAGATATTTTGAGGTCGTTTTGACTAGTCTTAGATGGTTTTGACGCCCAATGTTCAGTCCTTTGGGTTTTCATTGCACAATTAGATATAGAGAAACAAAATGCATAAGGAGGATCATGGCTGATCTGCAACAAACTACATAGTACTTAGTTGTTTCAAATTAGAATTCGACAAATGCACGCCATAGAAGACATATAGTGATGGTTGGCTATACTTCGCACAGGACATGATCTGCAATTAAAAGTAATTACAAGCTTCAGAAATTTCAACCAAATTGAATGAGAAATTGGCCATTTTGTTAGCCCTCCTGCATATGGTTGAAGACTGGGTTTATTTCTACCAAATTGAATGAGAAATTGGCCATTTTGTTAGCCCTCCTGCATATGGTTGAAGACTGGATTTATTTCAACCAAATTGAATGAGAACTTGGCCATTTTGTTAGCCCTCCTGCATACGGTTGAAGAGTGGGTTTTCACAAAGGACCAATAAACCTGTTCTGTACTCAATAAAGAAGAGCCATGTGGGACCTGGTATGTGATAAATGCCTAATCACTCTATATAACTGGCATAAGATGAAATGAGGGAAGGACCAACAGAAAGTTAGTCATCATCTATGGTAGAAATTCATGGTATCGGGAAATATCAAAGTTTTAGACAAGAAAGGACTCCTGCTTTCCCTATGTTGATTCCCTTTCACGTATAATATAATATCAGCAAGACATAGGATTAATGAGTCGCAGCAATAAAAATTTAAGTATGTTTCCAAAATGGTTGAAAAGATGATCAATAAAAATGAATGACTTCCACAAAGGAAAGGAATCCAAGGCACTTGTAAGTGAATCATAAGAACGTCGACAGAGCATTTTCCAAATTACATTTCAATCTAGAAAACCAACAAGTATTTAAAAGCTAAGAAAGCACATCCTTTTTATTGGTTCCCTTGCTGCAATGTAAAACAAACTATTGCTTACATCATTTAAAATAAAAATATATAGACAGGAAACAATTACAGTCTATAGGTAAACAAAAGTGGCAAATAACAAGCTCATATGGCAATAAAGATGCCTAATGTATCGCCAATCTTAGCAGTGACACTGATAAGCACAGTCCAATTAATCAACTAAGAAAAGAATCATGAGGAGAAATAGCTGATGAAGGTCGAGTATAAGTACTATTATTCCTACTACTTGTTTCACTCGGATTCCAAAGTTACTTAATATATTCTATATATAATCAGCCAAGGATCACCTATGGATTGATGGCCTGATGTTAAATTGTTACTCCATACAGGGATCATCCATAGCTTACAAGACGTGACTACCAATTTCTTTATTTACCATGGATCTTGCATGGGAATCTTCGAAGATGACTTAGACATTACCCAATGCAGTGAGTTATTCATACATGTGTGAAAGGATGATTGCTTCTTGCTCCTAGTTGACTAGTAATTCCCATATCCCACCTGCTTCTAGTAGGAATTATTTATGATCCTTAATGCCAATTTGAGAAGAGAAAAATCTAGCCCAAGAACACAACTTAGCTTGTATCTAGGTGAGCTTGCAAATTTAGTCATCCATGTGTGGACTCCCCCATCTTTGGAGAGAGTGTGAGATATCTACTTTGGAAAAGCATGAAATGGATCTAGTGAAACTCTTATAATAAAATACATCAATGCCATTGCAGTGCATCCAAAGCAGAGATGGCATTGAGGATAGATTCATCATAAATGATGATTTCTGCTACTCACCACTGATTCAAGCTTCCTTCCAAAGAAGGTAAAGGAAAGAAAGTAAGAAAGGAAATCTTATCATTTTAACCAGTCAAAAAGGAGAATTTGGCAACTAGATTGACCTTATATACTCAAAACCTCTTATACATGGATATGGCTCGTTGGTACTTCACCAAAACATCAAATTGGGGTCTTTAGCATGGCACCCATCATTATTAGTTTTGTTAGCATTCTGATAGCTTGCATACTAGACTTGCTACAAAATTAGAACACGAAGGCTGGGAATGGAACTCGAAACCTCTTATACATGAACTAAAAGTCCACACTGGTGTCTTCAACAAAGTACATGCCATCATAGGGATTGTTGTCATTCCAATAGCTTGCTTAATAGACTTGCTACAATGTAGAAAACCCAACGGGGTTAATGTAACTCAAACTTCTTACACATGTACATGAATCCTAGACTTCAAAGCATCTAAACATAAGATAAGATCATTTAGGTTTATTAATATCCAAAAAAGACACAGGAATAGGTCAATGGAATTAAAGAGTACAACTGGAGACTACAAAACTGAGAGTATCTATTACACCACTAGATGCTAAAATGGTGTCCAAGTAAGATACAAAAGACACCAAAAGAAGGAAACGAGCATGAGCCAAGCAAAGAAGTGAAGAAAAAATCTCTAAGAGCTGAAGATCTTGCAATGTCATGTGTTTTTGGCCAATATTCACCCATTATGTACACAACAAATAACAACAAAGCTTATTAGAATTTATAAGATTACTGAAAACTTGGCACATGTCTGCCTCTGTAGATAAGGATCAAATGAAAACAAAGAATCTGTAACTCTATTCAATGTATCTGTTGAACTTAGATGCCAAACACTATTAGATCAGGTTTCCTTGTTTCAAGGGCTCAGGGAACTAGCCCAGTGCTCCTTGTGAGAATATCAAATTGTTTTTATGACTATCACTAGTAATATATAACTGCACTGACCAAATAACCTAAAGAAATAAGGCAAGTCAGTCCTAAAAAATACTTTTCTTCCATGATATCTCCTCAACACTGTCAACACAGAACATATAGGTAGCCTACAAAGAGAATAATGGGAACCTCAAAAATAGCCGCAGCCACTATTACCTACACCAAATCCAAACAATAAGAAATTTATTCAGCCAATAGCGAAAAGATTACACATACTACCTACTCTGTATAAATTGTTTACTGTAATGATCCTCAGCTTCGTTCAAAGAGGATGCTGGAAAATTATTTGATACCAATCATCATCGAGCCAACAGAGGAGGAACAGCTGCAGAATTAACTTCCAATTCCACAAAATGCAGCCACAACAAATTTCTCCTCAGCAAGAACAAAACAACCCGAAAGGCAATCCACCTTCTATAGAATGATTAGAATGGAGTAATTGAACTCCTCAACCCTATTTTGGCTAGAAGAATGAACCTTTAACATGTTAGAACCACAGGTTTGCATAGACTTACTGAAGAAAAAAATCAACTTGTTAGAGATACTATTCCAGATTATAATAATGAACTACCATACTCGATACAAACCTCTTTTTTGCAAACGTTATAGTATCACTAGTAATGTACAACTGCAGCGACCAAATAACTTAAAGAAATAATGCAAGTTAGTCCTACAAAAACTTTTTTTCCATGTTGTCTCATCAACACTGCAATTACAATTAGGACTGTAATTTTGCGATAGATTATACCCTATCAGATAACATACAATGCAAAGTTGTGGGAAAGATAACCAGAGGTATAAAGAAGGTTATAATCATCTATATTTTTCTAATTTCATTTAAATATAATCTATGAAATCTTATCTAAGATTATTAATGCAACAATGCAGGATGCAATGCTTCCACAACACTACAAAGTGTATATATGCAAAAGAAATTAGGCAGGATTCCTCATCATCTTGGGAGTGTTCCACTTGAGGGTCACGCAGAGCATAAAAAGCTTTAAAACTTGAAACAAATGACAAGAAATAGAAAAAAACTAATGCAGAACTCAATCAAACGATCTCCAAAGAGTATCCTTAGGGATACAGGGTCATAAATGATAACAAATGCCAAGAAATAGAAAAAAACTAATGCAGAACTCAATCAAACAATCTCCAAAGAGTATCCTTAGGGATACAGGGTCATAAATGATAGGAAGTAGCATAAATCTTGGAAATCTGAATTCTATTTACAGTTAATCCCTATGGAATCTTTTCAGGGTTGTATTGAAGTTAAAAGAAAAAACTCTTAGGGATACAGGATCATAAATGATAGGAAGTAGCATAAATCTTGGAAATCTAAATTCTATTTACAATTAATCCCTATGGAATCTTTTCAGGGGTGTATTGAAGTTAAAAAAAAAAACTCTTAGGGATACAGGGTCATAAATGATATGAAGTAGCATAAATCTTAGAAATCTGAATTCTATTTACAATTAATCCCTATGGAATCTTTTCAGGGGTGTATTGAAGTTAAAAGAAAAAAGGACAGATCAATGATTGTTTTCCTAATTAATCCTAGTCATTGACCTTTCATTTTGGACTTTTAAAGAAAAGGATTGTGTCTAGTTTTCTGAAGATGCTGAGGTATTTATGTTTTTCTAGGACAGTTTTTGCACTTTTATGGTATATGTAAATGTTATATACACATTAAAATATACTTCAAATTTTGCAATCCAATTTCTAATGTGTACCAGTTCCTGAAGTGTTACTTGGCTGCATCAAGATAGTTACAACAAATCACAGACCTCAGGAAATAGAAAACAACTAATGCAAAATCCAGTTTCATCATTTCCTAAATGTATAGCCTATCATGAGCAATGTATTATGTAAAAGTATAGCCCATCATTAGCAATGTATTATGTTTGCAGATGAGCATTGCATTTAACTTTCATTTAAAAAATCAATTAAACTGAGATAAAGAATTCCAATTGTATGTTAAATCTTAATGTAAATGGTTACACAGAATTTGTAAAAGGCAACCAAAAATTTAGAAGAGGCAGACTTCATCAATGTTGTTCAAAACCTGAAACAGAGAGCACAAGTGATAGTGAACCATATTAAATAGAGATATTAAAAATCCAGCATACTAAATAGAGATAATGACAATCCAGTATATCTGATGAGCATTACAATTGATTACATTTCAAATTTCTATAATCATGCAACCAGGAAAGTAAAGATTACAGAGAAAAGAGATTTAAAAAGAAACAAAAAAACATTTGCAGAAAGTGTCTCCATTAATGGTGTTTAAATAAAGAATAAGTTACTTATGCAGAAAGTGTCTCCATTAATGGTGTGTAAATAGAGAATAAGTTACTCATGAACCATACACACAAATATAAACATAGACATGTGATTAGGAAAAAATACAAAACAGATCTTCAACAAGATGTAATACACAGACAGGCAAAGACCTTGGGCATCCTTTCTCATCATCATAGAAGTACTCCAGCTTTAAAGATATTGTATAAGTATGAAAAGAATTGAATCACAAAGAAAATCTTTCGAAGTTATGAATTTGTCCCCTATTATGTTGATGAACATGACATAAAATTTCCATGAAACACTTTAACACCAGCTATGAGAATAGAACAATCCAATATTCTACTAAATTTTTGATGTTGTGTTACATAGAACCATTTAAAAAACCAGAAAATCAAGGAATATTGTTCAAATAAGCAAAAAGCTGATAGTTAATCATACAGAGACATGGACATGATTAGAAACAAATACAGAATGAAACCACTTTGACAGATTCCACGGCTAAGGATTTTGAAATTTGAACAGACCACGAGAAATACAAAAGTTAAACTAAAATTAAACAGAGCACAAGAAATACAAAAGTTAATAGCACGCCATGCAATTTAAACAAATTGAAACCCAAAAATTACTGAAACAGCCTCCATTAAGTAAATATACATTCCAATATTCTGCTATTATCAATAAATTAAGCCTCCATTAAGTAAATATATATTCCAATATTCTGCTATTATCAATAAATTAAATTAAATGTTGTGAAAACCTATTAAAGAAATTAATAGAAAACAGAGACTGCACTTGATGAGTTCAAGTCATCAGATGAGGAAAGAAGCACATGAAAAAAAAGAAAAAAGAACCGCATCACAGACATCCAAGCTTAATTAAAACCAGACATCCAAGAACAAGAACAAAAGGCAAAAAGGGCAACTTCTGCATCCAAGCTTCAAATGCGTCCTTGACATTCCAGCAAAAGGGCAACTTCTACATTCAAGCAAACACAAGCTTTGATAAAGAAAGAAGCTAATGATAAAAGCTCTGCATCATAGACATCCAAGCTCTGCAGCACAGACGTTAAAGCTCAATGTCTTCAAATCATTAGATGACTTCAAACTTCAAATGCACTCAAGGACTTCAAATCATCATATGAACAAAAAACGAATGAATAAAGCTCTGCATCACAGACATTAAACCAGGCACGAGCTCAATGAATACGAATACAAGGGAGAACATATAAATGAATCGTTGTTTCTTTCGTTTTTGCTTTTCTTTTCTCTACCGGAAAAGCACTTTTTTTTTGCTTTTGTTCCTTTTGTTTTTTCTTTTCTTTTCGCCGGAAAAGCATGCGCGCAAAGAAAACATTTAAACAGAAGAAGGTTGAGAGACAAGGGTTAGGGTAATGTTCATATTGAGTATAATGTTTTGCTATAAAAAAGTTAGTGAAGGAAAGAACAAATAACGATTATGGTTGTTTGTTAGATTGAAATTAATGTAATTAATTTATATGGTTTTAAATATATAAATGAAAACAATATATCTAATAATAAATTTATTTGATCTTATTATGTTGTTATAAATATAGAGTTTTCTCTTGTATTTGTACAATAGATTTAATAGTTCATTATCTATGTTATTATCTTATCATTTATATTGTATCAAAGTTTTTTTTTTTTTGAAGTTTGTGAGGTGGTTCACCATTTCTTAGAGGGTTAATCCATCGGTCATATCAGCACGAGAATCAATATTACATTCATTCATAACTCATACATTGTATCAAAACTAATCTATACAAACCCCTTGTCATTATTTATTTATGTATGAGAGATATTGGTAAGGCGCTATTGTTTGTAAGGTTTCTAAAGTGTTGGCATGTTCTTGGCATGTTCTTGGGAGGTTGTAGCTAATGCATGTTCACGGCTATATGGATTTAGATCGTTTGTTACAATGTGGATTGTTTTCTTAGATTAGCGTTAATATATGGATCTAGATCGTTATTTTGTGTTACAATGTGGATTGTTTTCTTAGATTAACGTTAATTTAGATCACAACGGCCAAGAGTGTTG
>LPNX010582912.1:85420-203716 GCA_001517045.1 Pseudotsuga menziesii | reverse complement strand
AATACATCACTTGCTCTCCCAAGTGTGGCGCACTACTGGAGAAGGAAATTTTGGGACTAGACAGAAGACAGAAGACTACTGCTATTTTGGGAGATCTCTTACTGGTTTGGTGTTGATTCTATCTTAGAGGAAGTTGTGGGGTTTTCTCCTTTATGGTTTCCCCGAGGAAAACTCTTTGTGTCTCTTGTCTCTTGTGATGTGCTTGTGTTTTATTGCTGTGCTTGTTATTATCTCAGTGAAAAGATCCTAAGATCATAATGCTAGCTTAAATGTGATGAAAAACTAACAAAGAGAACCTCTCTTTAGATCTACAAATTTTCATTCATATTTAAACATCTAAATATAAAAAAGTATAGAACTTCTCTAAATTTATTTTTGATAAGTTGTTTCAACATAAATTGTCCTTGAACGCCCTTTTTTTGTGCATGGGATTGCATTTTTTCACTACCAATTATTTGGAGATTGCAAGACACATTGTTGATCTCCTAACTCCTCGTAATTATCATACTCAAAAACTCAAAATGAAACAACTTCTACAATCAAAAGTTCTATGGAAAATGTAGGTTGAAGCACAACAAATATTTACAAAGGAAAATGAGAGGTTTGCTTATAGGAACAAACTTGATGAATGCATGGGTTTGATTGGGCTCAGTTATTTTGTAAGGGCTTAGTTACTGAAAAAAAGGGTATAGTATCTATAAGAGTAACCTACTATATAATACAATTAAATTATGATTTATATTCAGATTGACTAATTTAACCGAGAAACTTTAACATAAAAACCAATGATTATCAATTTTGAGGGAATACCATAGCATACTGTGGAAATAATTTTCACCAAACTAAATTCTACAATTAACACAAATAATTCTCCATTAATTAAATAATCAGAAAGCACAGTCAAGTGTATGTACCTGAACCCGTAAGTTTGACTTACAATTGGACTGATGGACAGTTGAGCGAAGTAGAAAAAGTAGAACATCATGAGAAACACCATGAAAACTACAATTAGGGGAAAGCTCTCCTCCCAACCAACCCCTCATTCAAAGATCGAGAGCCCTCGAGCTCTCACTCAGTAATACCAAGCCAAGAAAACATCATAACCAAAATCCTATTCAATCGTCAACCTCCAAACCTCCATATCCATGTGACGCAAAGAAGTTTAGAACCCTTCCCCAAACAAAAAGCATAAACAACAAGAAAAAGACCCCTCAATCAGCTTCAAAGTCAACTATTTATGAAGAATTTTCCAATTTTAACCTAAATTAGAGCGAATTATGACCGAGTGTCAAATGGTCTTCATGCACATTTCTTTTGTATTCCTATTTAATGAACTTAATTAAGTTTTATTTGTTAATTTAACTTTATTATAATTTCTTTTTCTTATTTTGATATTAAATTATATACTACATAATACTTTCTTAACAAATAATCTAGGTTTAATAAAATATTAAATTAATCTTAATTAATTTTGGGGTGTTACATGTTTCCTATTGTTGAATGTAAATCCCCAAAACAAAGTTGGGACTAGTTGAATTCACTATTTGGCAAAGTCAATGAATTTCAAGCATTGAAATTGGAAGTTGAATTGTAATCCCCTGTGCCCTAATGAACATTCTTGCATTGAAGTTTTTCTTAGCAAATCCAAGTTGTGGTTGTCACACTTGAGAGATTATGGAAAAACCAAAATAGATGAAGAATGCATTTTTCTAATTTTCTCAAAGTTGAATGGTCCTTTTAAGGGATTTTCCTCTGCCTTTTATTCTACTATGGACGCACTTGGATCAGAGTTTAAAATGCTCTCATTTGATATTTTATATGTGCATGTTACAAAAGAACAATCTAATATTGTGCAATTAGATGTTCTTTATGGATCTAAGAATCAAGTTGTTATGGCTCAAACCTCCAAAGGTAAGCAAAACACTTGGTGCAAATGAAATATTGATCATGCATAAGCTAGTAAGTCTACCTCCAAGCCTAAACATAATTCAAAATCCTCTACCTCTCCATATTTAGTATCCAATGAGTCATCCTCCAAGGTAAAGAAGTAATCAAGTGTAATTTGTGGTTTTTGTGGCATACCTGGGCCCAATGAATTCGAATGTTGGGTAAAACTATAACCATTGAATGAAGCCATGTAATAGCACAAAATTTTAGTGCCTAAACCATCTTCTACTAAATTACATGCATTGTCTACTCAAACCTTATAAGCATATTCAAAAAATTGAATACTTGATTCTAGCACCTCATACCATATGCTTCACCCCCATGAGATGCATCCCTCTACATTTAATAGTATCATGTTGTAGATTGTAGTTGGTGACTCTACACAACTTGATGTTTTAGGATGAGACATTATGTAGTTCTATAATGGCTGCATCAATGGTGTTCTCCTTGTTCTTGAAATATTTTCTAATCTACTCTCTATTTATCAATTTTTTCACTTTGGTGACGGGAAGACATGAAATTTACACCTCATGATGTGGTCATTAGAGAACTACATAATCCATAAATTGTTGTTGCTTTTGGTAGGACTAAACATAGTTCTTGATTGTATATGTTCAATGGTTTTCAGACATTTTTTCAAGTTCCTCTTTCATAGCACATCGGATCATTCTTTGAGAAGGATATAGCATGAAATTTTGGACATCTGAACTATAGGTATTTGCAACAGTTGAGCAAACTGAATTTGGTGCTTGGAGTTCCTACAACCTCTTGCACTGATGGAGTTTGTCTAGGTTGTGCACACAACATCATAATCATTTTCCTAAAGTCAAGGTATTGCATGCTACTAAACCTCTTGAGTTGGTACATAGTGATCTAATGACATTTTTAACTCATTCATTTGCCAAGGATAAGTACACGCTTACCTTTATTGATAACTTCTCATGTCGCTCTTAGGTTTACTTTCATAAGTACAAGGATGAGGTCTTTTCTAATATTAAGGCCTTCAAATATTTTGTTGATAAGTAATCATCTCTTATTATAAAACAAGTAAGACAAAAATTTACTTTTGTCACCACTCATATGTTTGGAACATCCATTGTCAATGTACTAAGGCCCTTTTTGCTTCTGAGCAAAAAGGACTAAGCCACATTTGTTATCTTCTTTCTTCTTCCAAACTTTATTACTTCTAGTTGAGTAATTCAATCTTGGATCTGTTTTGTAATCTTTCAAATGACAGTTTGAAGCCTTGTGTCCAAATTTATGACAAACATAACACTCTGGCTCATTGTACAGTAAATCAAAAGATTTGTTATTTCTACCATGAGTTATTCTCTGAGTTGTATGTAGTTTATGTTTTCTTTTTTTACTATCTTGTTCTATGTTGTAGCCCTTGACTATTCCTTGATTGCATGCTTCTAAAATTAAATTCATAGTTTGCTACTTTGTGACCAAAATTAGAGCAACAATAACAGTAACCATAGAAAAAAATTGGGTACCTTAATCTTGGAGGTCTTTCCTTTTGCTGAATATCTTTCTGAATATTCCTTGGTTGATAATTTTGATCTGAATTTATGACTCTTGTACTTGCCTCATTTCCTTTTGTTTACATAGTAGGTTCGCATTTCGACTGCTTGCTGCATGAACCTTCTTCATAGCCAACACCTATTTTTACCCATGGGGACCTTTGCTTGTTGAGAATGTTGTTCAATTCCTCTGAAGCCTTGATACTAGACAGATTCTGGTGGTACATAGTTGCCACTTCTTCTGCTTCCAAATCTTCACATCTATTTTTCCCTTTTGTTAATTGTTGTCTGCGAAGCTCTTTTATCTTCTTTGCTTCTTCTAGTTCCAATTTTAAAAGGGAAATATCTTCACTTGGTTTTTTGACATTCTTTTCATACTGCACCAGTAACTGTTTTTGTTTTCTTTTCTTTAATACGAGCATGTCAATTTCCTCCAAAGCACTAACTAGTTCCCCTTCCATGTCCACCATGGATTCTTCCTCATTTAGGTCACTTTCTATACATTCATTTTGAATATCATCTATGGCCTTAAGCATAAAGTTTTTCATTTCATCTTCACCAAATGAATCACTGTCTGTTTCTTCTGAAGAGTCAAAATCATTTACACACAGGCTTTTCCTTTTGTGTTTAGCCTCTTTACCGTATTTATTGAATGAATAACTTTCATCATCATCAGAGGTCTACCTCTTGTGCTTGAGGGGACATTTGGAAGCAAAATTACCTATTTTACCACATATAAAACATTTAAAGAGCATTTTACCTTTGTATTTACCTGAACCTTTCTTCAGCCTCCTTACAAATTTTGCCTCAACTACATCCATTTCAGAATCAACGTCCTTATCTTCCTTAAAAGAAGCTTCTCTAGTGGTGGATTTGTATTTACCAATCCGCATTTCATAGGTTGTCTGAATTCCTAGGAGCTGGTCCATAGGCATAGTTTTGAGATCACTCAATTATTCTATTGATGAGACTTTAGGATTGAATCTTTCAGGAATATATCTTAAATTTTATGAACTAAGAAGGCTTCATCAAACTTTTCACCAATACCCTTCATGGCATTTACAGTTTCTTCTATTCTTAGGAAATACTTACTAACTGTCTCATCCTCATTCATCTTCACCTGTTCAAATTCAGTCTATATGTCTGAAGCATGGCATCCTTTACCTTTTCATTTCCTTCATAACTGTTTACAAAAATATCCCACATTTCTTTCGCAAATTCAAGGTGCATTACTTTAACAAATTCGGCCTCTGCAAGACCACTCAGGATAACGTTCATTTCCTTGGCATTAAAACTAAATTACGGCTTGTCATCTCTAGAGGCTAGAAAAATTGGATTTACATAGCCAGTCTCTACTACATCCCACACATCATCTCCCAATGACATTATGTAGGTTCTCATTCTAACATTCCAAAAGGAAAAATTGGTTCCCTCAAACAAAGGAACCTTTTTTGATGAAGTCGCTTCATAACTAGTCATGTTTAAGCTTTCAGATCTACCTTTAGACAAAAGGAATCTTCTTTGATACCAATTGTTGAAATTACTCAAATAGCTGAGAGGGGGGGTGAATCATTTATTTCTAGAGCTAAAACCATTTTTCACTATTTAAACCATTATTACATATTACAGATTTAGTTAGGATATTGCAGCAAGTATAAAAGTTGAGATGATGATTATCAATCACACACACATGATAGCAACAGACAGATATTCACTTTATTTGAGCACCTACTCAAATGAGGATGCAACCTCTGTTTTACACAGTCCTTCTCGTGGAGAGCACCAACTCTCATATTTTTCTAGTATCAACTAGAATCATATTCTCCAGCTACAACTAAGTGAAAGCCCCAACTTCGACTTGTACAGGCTTCAACATGTACATAGAAGATAACATGTTTTTCCTAGCACCACCCTTCCACCCTTGTTTCTCAGATTTAAAAGTGTTTAGTGCAAATTGTAGAAAAACAGATATAACATTGCATACCAACTCTGTTATGATCTTCTTCTAGATTTATGCACCTTGGTTCCCCTCATTATCTGCATTCTGGATATTCAGAGTTCTCTATCGTTCTGCAATTCTCACTTTACCGACGGTCCTTGCATCAGCTTCTCTGTCTGCAGAGAGTGCACCACACCATTCATCATGCATATCCTTTTATACATATATGTCCTTGAACCCTTTAATTTTTCGTATGCTTGACGCTCCATTTCCATAACTGATCAACCTATTTGATGCCTTGTGACAGACCAGAAGTCCAATCGCTGAATAATCCTGAATTTCTGCAACATATCTTCGCCATTTGGCTTCTTCCGCACTTGTCATTTTCTGCAACAAATTAGAGTTTCCACTCTCCTGGTTCTATAGTTCTAGTTCCACAGTATAGGTTCCACACCAATCATTCTGCACCATTGATCTTCTTTGGGCTCTCCATGACCCTTGATCCGCTGAGGAAATTGGATATCGTATATGTGATTTTTCTTGATATCATTTCATGATTTTCGCTTTCCTTCTTCCGCGCATCCTTTTCTACATAATCAATCTGCATCATCAATTTCTTGTACAACATTTCTGGATCGTTGATCTTAAATACGGTGCGGGATATGGATCCTGGATTTTCAACATTTTGTTAAACAACTTCCATATGTTTCTGCTTTCCATCTTTCGCTTGCAAAATTCCTTTCGCGACGTCGATTTCTTATGCAACTCAAGTGTGGGAGGGTGGAAACATGGATGGAGTACATCATGAATGACAAGAGATAATGTAAATCCTACGATTGAAATATATCAAACTATATATTTTCAATCTTAATCATATATCAAGCAATATTAGAGCACTTGATCCTAACCTTTTTTTGGTTTAAGTTGTATGTGGCCCTAACACGTGTATGCATTTTAGTTCTTTCATCCATTACATTTAATCTATATTCCAATGTCACCTATAGATTAGAATCTACCTGTAATTCGCTTAACCCCATAATTAAAGAGAAAAATAATAGAATGTGATAGAATACCAGTGTTGAACAAAAAATACAAGAAAGAAATAGATAGAACTTTAGAAACAAATACTTGCACTAATGATATTCAAAAGAGAGAAATGTTCACTTGCCTCTTTGAGGGGGAAAACTCCTATGAAAAGAGTTGCAATACAATAACAATCCTTGATCACAATACACAACCTTGTACTCTATACATAGTGCATCAATAGATAGACCCAGTACTCCTATGCCACTTGCAATAGCTACTTGTGTCTCTAGGATCACGATGTTTGTCAGAAGGATGAAGAACCCATGTAACCATGCATAATATCTGTAGTGGTTGGCTAGTATGTCCTCCATGTCCACATCTCATGGTTTCACATGATACGTATCACATATGACCCTCAGCTTTGGGATTCCAATGATAAAGTATACATCTAGAAGGGTAATCTCAATTTTTTCACCCTATATATCATGAAGGCCTCGACATTAGAGTCCCATTACTTAATAATATTTGTTAGCAACAGTCTAATTCGCCTCATCAATGAGTTCTCAAAGAACTTGAGCAACCCATACTTAGAGAGGATGTCCTTCACAGGGGAATCGACTCTCATGGATCCCCTAACCCTATAGACATATATCTCCCTCTAGTTTTATAACCTTATCCTACATCAAAACTTTAGCATAAACATTAAAAATTAATTTGAAATAGGTAGCTTTTTTCCCCTTGAAAAGGGTAACCCCAAGTCACGCTTGGTTGGCTGAAAAGTGTGACTAAGTAGTGCTTTTCCTCCATCTAGGCATGAACTAAAGTCATGATTATTTCCTAGCCATGAAAAACTCGTTCATTCATTTATATGCCTTTCTTGCAACATTAGTCAAGGGAAAATCCCTGAGATGTACAACCCATGGTTGAAACCCTTTGGGGTTACCTCCGATGCCTTGGAAGCCAAAAATGACAAAAATTAATAGATGAAATTGAAGCATAGGGTGAGATCACTAACCTACTAGTCTCAAAATATGAATCTGACAGATGAAAAGAGAGATCAACACTTTAAGATATGGACCCCATAAGATCCTCCAATTGTGAAGAGTGAAAATGACACCTAGTGTTGTGGGGCCCACCTTTTTTATAGTTATTTGGGCCCAATTTTATTTCATCTCGTACAACCTCATACAAACTTTGTTGAATGCCCCATTCATACCGTTGGAATTCTAATTCCATGTTGTTCTTGATTACATCATTCATTTAATGTTATTAAGAACTTTTCTTGTAAGTCCCTATTTCCCTGGTTTTTCATGCCCACATGTAATTTAGTTCTTCTTTATATGTCATATGTTGTTTGTACATTTGGTTTTATTTCAAAACACACTGTTATGATTTGGTCTTGTTTCCATGTGTGTAGACCTATTTCACCACAAAAACCATTTTATCTTAGCACCCACTTTGTCCCACAAGTATATTTCTTCAAAT
Organism: Pseudotsuga menziesii; assembly: GCA_001517045.1. Lineage (NCBI taxonomy): Eukaryota > Viridiplantae > Streptophyta > Pinopsida > Pinales > Pinaceae > Pseudotsuga > Pseudotsuga menziesii. The sequence goes on along the minus strand of LPNX010582912.1, from coordinate 195,796 downwards.
AGGTATAGGTGATTTCCCTCTAGAAAGTATCATATGCATTAAACTTATTTTCTCCCATCTTCACTTGTAGGACCCCCTCTTTTTGGGTAGGAGGACCCACCCAACCACCCAGTGCATTCACCCTTTCCTAACAATAAATCCTCCCTTACATGGGTTCCATTTAGTAATCCCCATTTTATATTGAGAACCCATACCATTGCAATCCCCATAGGATTGTGGCTCCATCTAGTTTGTGGTCATGGAATTAGCCACATATGCTTCTTTATTTTCACTGATTAGCATACCCTTAAAATCCCACACTTTCAACATTTTATATTTCATATTACACTTTCACAATCCCACTACTGCATCCATGCTGTAACATTTACATTATTTTTCCACTATTAATATTCCCTTAAGGATATTACCATCAATTTCCTACCCTTGTTCTCTTCCATATGTTATCACACCATCTATTGGTTCACTTGGTTATTAAACCTTCTAGTTTTGGTTATGAAATTAGCCACATATGCTTCTTTATTTTCACTCATTAGCATAGCTTTAAAATCCCACGCTTTCAACATTTTATGTTTCATATTACACTTTCACAATCCCACTGCTTCATCCATGTTGTAACATTTACATTATTTTTCCACTATGCATATTCCCTTAAGTATATTACAAACGGTGCCCTACCCTTGTTCTCTTCCATATGTTATCACACCACCTATTGATTCACTAGGTTTCACATTGGACTCTTATCTCCTTGCATTCCCCATTTTTTTCTCAGGCACCCAAGTGCTTGGGAAACCACTTAAAACAATTATCCTTGGCACTATTGCAGATTGTATGTGATCCATTATGGAAGCATCCATGGTCTACTTTATTTTGATCATTCTTCGATGTGCCACCCATGGAGTCTTTCTTACACTAGCCTCCCTTCGAGTTGCCCTCAATACCTTCATTTTTTCCTTTGAAATTTTCCCCATTGCATTTATGTCCCCTGGTTATTCCCCTTTGTGTGCCTCCTCTAATATCATCATGATTTTCACATATGCTTATAGGTCAACCATGACATCATTCTTTGAATAATGGAAGTTTGAGTCCCCCATTTGGTGATCCCCATATTCCCCATGCAACATAAATGTAACAACAAGGAGAAATAATATAGTTTATGAGTATCCGTTTTACTTGGAGCTTCCTTTAATTAGTGCTTTAGATTTAATTCAGCATGCTAACATTAGTAATAATAACTAAAAACATAAACAACCATTATTATAAAGTTTGTTTGTAAATAAATCAAGTAAGGGAGATATAACTCCGTTGTTGCCACAAAAACAATAGCGTATAGATTTGCAGGCCATAACATGATCATTCTTGACATACAAGCCACATATGGGATTCAATATGATCCTTTATGCCTATCTGCACACGAAGAACCTGTTTCATAACCAGACCTCATATAACAATCCATCCATCACATGTAGAACATGCATTAACAATTGGCTAATTGATGACCACATAATGTACACTAGCTAATCATGCTTGTAGATTCAACATATTCCATGCACTGGCATATGGCTAATGATTGATTGAGCATGATAGATAATATAGAAGAAACAACAATACACTTAATGCCCATTAGTATATAGTGAGCATTACTCTAAAATATTGGCATTATCTAGTAAATTCATGCCACCAATAAGTTGCCAACCATGATCTCAGCCACTGTCTGTTCGCATGATAAGGCATAGCACACATACAATAACAATTACATGTTAGATCACCATATAATTCTTATAACAAAGTAAGATAGACAATCCACTATCATTTAGCTTATTAATAACCATGTATGTTGTAGTCTAACAAGAATATGCATTCTAACTAGCCATATGTGTAGGCTCAACATAATTGATCACTTGTAATAGCATCTAGCTACTAATTGTCCATGTGATAGAAGCAAGTTTTTAAAAGGAATTAACCATTATAATTATGTGCATCAAGTATAACAACGCCTATTACAGGAAATACAACTCATATACATACCTTTGGTGCAATAGTTAGCTTAAGATTTATAATCACATTCGCATTTACAAGGATGCATATAACAGGGGAAACTTAACACCACGAATCATAACCATCCCCATTTATCTCATCATTTTAAACTTGGTATATAATATCAACGGTAACTCCCAATCCCAAGCTATAATTAAGAATGTGGTAAGATCACATTGGCTCACTACGACAAACATAATTAATGAGAGATTATATTCACATGTTATTCTATTGCATACACCACAAGCAATATGAAAATAAACCATTAAAATGCAACTGTACAAATACAAATCATTCATTACATATGGAAACCTATTACTTACAACTATTGAACCAAAGCAATGCTACATTAATCCATACAAGATACTAACTTGGCAACTAGAAATGACACATCTTCTACACTCAATTAAACACGCATGAGTAACATCAACCAAGCTTATAATAAATTGTCGGGTATACCTGTTTTCTTATCCTACGCAATTTCATATTGTAACACCTCAGTTTTGACCTCGTTTGCATTAAAAATATATATATGATGTATATATTGTAATTAATCATGGTGTGGAGCTAAAGGCAAAAGCCCCACCATTGATTTAGTGTTTTATGTTTCGATGATTAAAAATAGTTGCCGATGGTATTTCGTGCTAGCCAAGCACATTATAATTTTGGTCATCATGTACATATGCAGTTTAATTAAAATACCCACAACCAGCTATGTCAATGTAACAAATAGTGAGATGGGGGCATGATTTCTTAAGGATAAGGGGGGGATATTTAACCTCTAAGCCAATGGGAAAAAGCCAAATGTCAATGGGAAAACCCATCAAGTTGTCAACCACCTTTCTTGTCTTACTCACTCACCCAATCATTTAATTCTGCTAGAAATTGGTTGAGGTAGTTATTGCATGGGGATGGGAAGAGTATGGTAGCCAAATTCAAATTGGAGAAGCCATCATATTTTGGAAAATGTGTTTTTGACTTATGGGCCAAGTAAATGCCCAAAAATGCTGCCCATTCCCTCGTGCATCCACGTTCTTTGTCTTCCCCACATTTTTGGAGCTACTGGGCATTCTCCATGGACGTTTTTGCAGTGATCTTCATTTTTCCCATGGCTGGGAAGTGGTTTTGTTAACATTCAGTGGTTGGGATCTGTGTTGGGAATTTGTGAGTTGTTTCTACATTCCCACGGTTGGGAATTTCATGTTTTCGGTGTTGCACAGCCAATGGGGGACAAATCCACGAATTTAGGGACTGAGGGAGTCATTTTTTCCCACGTGAAGCCATAAAACGTTTCTGGAAATCGAATTGCTCTCCCAAGGTTGTTTTCCCCCATCTGCCAATTCGTTTTTGGCTCCCAAGTCGTTTTTCATCATGCCAAGAACTTGCAATTGTTGTGTATGTTATTGTTGTTTGGTCTGAACTGGTTTGGGAGGGGAAATGTGGGTTGACTAGCTTGATATACCTAGTGTGAGAAGGAACCTCATAGACAGAGTTAGGGGGTTGGCTTTCTTCTTTACACACCTTGAATAGCACTAGAAGGGAAGGCATATCCTGAGGGACTGTATAGCAGAGAAGGGGATGCTTCCTAATGTTGGGTGTGTAGATGTTTTATAAGCCAGGATAGATCTGGTGCAGGTGTCCATAGCTCTGTAGTTGAGCTCACTAGCTTAGCAGTCAACCTTTCCAGCTCCTTTGTAGCCTGATAAACCCAATTGTGTTGGCTTGGCTGAATTTTGATATATCCTTGGCTATGTGTGAGTCTGCTAGTGTTCCCTTATTCCTTGTGGGAATCATGCCCAGCTCGGAGGTGGTAGTGGTGCTGAGAGATTTATGAGCACACTGGCCTATGGTTGGGTGGAACATTGCAACGACGTAGTTGGTTGCAGGACAAGCTTCTTTCAAGATAAGTATTCTTGTCTATTTTATCTCTACAACTGTATATGTGTTTATGAAGTAATATGAATATGTTAAATGCTGTGAATGAATGAATTTTGCTTCTGTTGTATGTTCGTAATTTATGCATCTGTGTATGTTTAAGTTCAATGCATTTTTATATTTACGTTCATGGAGCTAGTCTGCCCGAATTAGATCGCAGTATGGTCGCGTAATAGATCGCAGTATGGTCACATTCTCTCCCTGGTAGAGGGGTGGGGACGTGACACAGATTCAGTCATCAAACCTTATACATTCATCACTCTTTTCAAATGGAATGCATACCAACAAGATAAACAATTGTGCAGGTGACCATGCACCTATTGATCCAAAATGGATCCACATTAAAACTTTGTAATCAAAATTTAATTTTGGAAAAAATAATTTCAGCGTTGAGGTGGAATACGAAGGGCCAAAAGGCCTTAAGTAGGTGAAACAAATCACCTTGATGGTTGGCGTTTTGGGCATCTCTATTAAAGAGTGCTAGCTTGATGAAAAAAGGATGCCAACTATCAGGAGAATTGAAGCTTCAGAAGAAGAAGGGAATTGGTAGAGAAGAGATCTCAAGAGGAAGCCTTCTCAAAGATTGATGGACGAAGGAGTTATTGTGCCTATCCACGCATGACCAAAAGGTTGTTTGAACTATGCCATATGCAATATTGTCTGTGACTAACAATGCGTCAAAATATCATATGAGAATGCTTAGCTCACCCTCGTAATAAATTTTCGAGCAATTATAAATTCCCATGAATGTCGGTTTTCCCATTTGGGGTTCCACGGTAAAAAATATGTGTTTACTGGGCATCTGAATTCTTTTTGGTTGTTTCAATTATTGTAGGGTTATTAAATGCAAATGCAATCCTAGGCATCTGGTTTTTGCTGGTCTTTGTTTAAGAAATTCAAAATCAAAGTAGATACCACTGCTTGTACAAATCTATTACTTGATCGAGCACATTAATCATTGGAACAATCAAATGTTGGCATGATACATAAATGTTGGGAAAATTTATACATAGTGGGGTGTTTTCTAGTCATGAATGGATGTGTAAATTGATGCCTGGACGTTTCTGTTGTGTCTGGGGTGTTTTTTTATTACAGCTAGACAAATTTACATTTCCTAGGGTGAATTGGTAGCACCCTAGGTGTTAATTTCATTGCCTAGGGAGATTAAGAAAAATGTTGAGGCGTTTTTATCATTCCTAGGAAAATCTAGAATTGCTTGGGGTATTTTAAAATAGTGTTGAGCAAATTTAATTGTGCCTAGGGCATCTTTTTATCCCAGTTGGGCGGATTTACATTGCCTAGGGCAAATTTGTAATACCCAAGGTCTTGATTTCATTGCCTAGGGAAAATTTGTAATACCCAAGGTGTTGATTTCATTGCCTAGGAAGAATTAAAAAATGTTGGGGTGAATTTATAGATGCCTGGGCATTTTTTGTAGCTACTGGGTGTTCTTAACATGTGCCATACACATTCTTATTATTATTGGGCGCATATTAAACTGTTGCAGATAAATAAAACATTTTATGGTCATATTAAGTTGTTGGAGGATGAATAAAAAAGTTTTTTTACCATGAATGTGGTTTTCATTGACCGATCAACCCAATTTTCATTGCAAAGAAAGCATTTAATTTTATTTCCGCAAAAGATTATGTGCTAGTAAAATGGACGTGCCATAGGCCTATTGTTTACGGATCATATGGTATTAGAGCTGCTTGAATCCAAGATCTGTAGCACATTAAGGAGGATCCAGAGATGGAGTAGCAGTGAGATCAGATGATTGACCCAAGATTGAAGAGGTGAAGATTTGTCCACTAATCACCCATGGCCGCGAAGACAGTTCCAAAAATGTTGCAAACTATCCAAAGAACCACAAAGAGAAATGGGAGTTGGGAAGGAGTACAACCCATGCCTTTCAAGTCCTCCCGATTTTGAAGTTTCAAGAAGCCATTTTAGAGTGTGATGGAAAATAACACAACATGCACCATCTCCAAACGCTGAAAATTGCTTAGATTTTTGTATTATGAAACAAGTGAGCTAGAACCATATCCAAAGCATAGCTAGTACCAGGACCATGAGCCAAAACCAAATCCATATTTAGAGCCATAGCCAAGTGCCAAGTCAAAGCCACGTTCCAAGCATGTTCCAACGAAGCAAATATAAAGTAGATTGATCCAAACTAGTCTCCTTGATCTTTTGGGGACCAAAATATTGTGAAAAGATAGGTGTGATTCGAAATGGATCACCATTAAAAATTTATAATGAAAATTTAATTTTGGCAAATTAATTTTAGCCTTGAGATGGAATACGAAGGGCCAAATGGCATCAAGAAGGTGAAAGGAATCACCTTGATGGTTGGTATTTTGGGCATCTCTAGTAAAGAGTGCTAGCTTGATGAAGAAAGGATGCCAACTAGTGGGAGATTGAAGCTTCAGAAGAAGAAGTGCATTGGTAGAGAAGAGGTCTCAAGAGGAAACCTACTCGAAGATTGATGGATGAAGAAGTTATTGTGCTCATGCATGAGCAAAATGTTGTCTGAGCCGTGGCATCTGCAATATTGCAAGTGAGTAACAATGCATCAAAACATCATATGAGAATGCATAACTCACCCTTGTAACAAATAGCACGACTGTTTGTGGGATATTAAAGAATATCCCTAATTTCACCAAATATTTGAAAATGCCTCATAAAATTGTATCTTGACCCCCCCTCCCAATATACATTTCCAATTAAGAAAACCCCTAGTGTCACCAAATATCGCAGGTCTCCATTTTTCTCAACGTATTTTTAATACCCCCTTTATATCATATTATCAAGTTGTAACAAACCTGATCCCTAACAAATCTTAGTATAACAAAACATGGTGCTAAATAAAGTAATAGTATAATGCTAATAATGATCCCACTAGGATTGCAGGGGTGACTGAACAATTTGTAGCGTTGGATAGTTGAAGACCCAACGAAATAGTAATGGGAAGGAAAAATGCATAAAAAGAAACCTAGTCAAGAGATCAATGTAGCAATCAATGTAAAAGACTGATAAGCCAATAGTCAATGCAATGCTTAGAAAAGATGAGAATTGCAGATGTTTCACACCACAACTTGCCAATCTACCAATTTATATCATGTAAATACACGTATAGCTATAGAGAGCCCATGTTTTTCTATAAGCTTAATAAATTAAACTCCATAAAAATGAAAAATGAAACCCTTTCGTGAATGGACTTCCCTACCTTCCTATCAAAACAAACATTATTGATGTTTGAACTGAAATGAACATAGAAAAATTCCTCTCACTTTCCAATAACACCATATGATCATATGCATAACTTTGATTTGGGTCATTCACAAGATACAATGAATTGCCTCCACTTTCTCTACATGTTTTCTTGCAATCAAGGGAATTAACAACATTTAGTTACCTTTTCATGGGTTATATCTAGTTCTTTTAATTTTTTTTAACAACAGAGGGAAAAATATCCATTGTTAAGTTTCAAGGATGCAATAGTTATAAACATTAGAGGAAATTTGGGGTCTAAAATGGGCCTTATAAGAAAACGCGCCAAAATAAATTTTGTGAGTTGGAATTCAAGAACCAATAGAATTTCAATAAAATGAGTCAACCATAATGGTTGAATTGACATATTTGTCATAAAAGAAAACTACTTTTTTTGTCCGTATTTTAGACATATCTCCCTGTGTTTTTACTCAAATTATGAGCGGGAGAGCTCGTTGGATGCGGAATTTAATTCCTCATCCAATGAGTACCCACATTGCATACTTTTGACGGACCTCGCTACCCCAAAAACAAGAAATCATCACATTTTTTATGATTTCTTGTTTTTGGGGTAGCGAGGTCCGTCAAAAGTATGCAATGTGGGTACTCGTTGGATGCAGGGAATTAAATTCCGCATCCAACGAGCTCTCCCTCTTGAAATTTGAGTAAAAACACAGGGAGATATGTCGAAAATATAGACAAAAAAGGAGTTTTTTTCATTCTTCCTCTAAAATTAATAACTATTATTTTATTATTTTCCTTAGGAGGCCCATTTTAGACCTCAAATTTCCTCTAATGGATATAGATGGTGAAACTAATATGATACCATTTCATGGTAACGATAACACATATGGTATGCAAATAAGGATTTAGATTTTAACCTATGTTCATGCTAGTTTCAATACGGATTCCTTCCATATAAGAATTGAAATTACAATTATGAATTTGCCAAATATAACTCAATCTAACAACTATTCCAATCTGGCAATGTGAAAATGTTAAAGAAGAATGCAAAAAAAGTTGAAAGAAGTAATTAGTCAAGAAAGATTGATCTATTTTTTCTTAGTTCCAATGAGCCAAGAAAGATTGATCTCAATTTCTTAGTTGTCGTGGAGCAAGGTTTCATTGAATGCTTGAATTCTCTCTTATGCATTTGGGTAATCTTGGAATAAGGATCTGTTCCTCACATGTTCTTCTTCCATCCCTATTGGAGCACTTCCTTGATCTCCTATTGCTTCACTTATTCACTCCACATTGCAGGCTTTTAAGAGGTCGTTCCCTTCATCTTTGGATCTAGAGTTTGTTTTAATGAATTACCATGTGAATTGATGGTAACATATTGATTGGTTGACTCTTTCACTCATGGATATTGGAACTTAGCACATCCCTTAATCATTTGAGTCCTTGGAGATGGAGCTTGTGGATATTTTGGAGGTGATGCCCTAGCTTGGAAGACTATATTTTGCATGTGATCTTCATTTTTAAGTCATCATTTCATCTCTGAGTGGGCCAATCCATGTATTCATCTCTTGTTGCACATGCTTTGAGGACCATCTTGAGGAGCTTTCACATTGGAGACCATTTAGGTGGTACCTTAGACCACGTTGTCTAGGTTAATACCTAAGATGATGGATGCCTCCCACTATTATGTTGATTTTTGGGTCGCATAGAGGTCCATTCCCCAAGAGATTGGCATCAACCTAGGGTTGAGGATCTAGTTAGGGACCAGGACGTTGATGACATGAGATCTCCCAGTGCAAAGGAGATAATATCAATATAAAACCTTTCTTATGATGAATATTCGAGAATACAAGTTGACCATTGAAAAGAGGACCCAATACTTAATGGTTGAGTCACAAAGACTCAAGCCAAAAGCTCTTGAAAGGCCCTAAGGGTTCTAGGGAACATTTGATCATGAAGACCAAGAGGGGTTAGAATATTTTGTGTAAGCCTTCATGAGAAATTAAAAGAGGAGCTTTTAAATGATCTAAGGCGCTTATATACGATGATGTACTTGAGTTGGCACGTGTGGATCATGAAAACCAAGGGAAGGGACTTTAAACTTGCATAAGAGATGACTTGCATAAAGAGAATGGGTTATAAGCCCAAGTAAAATGTCAATAACCCAACTAAAGGTGCCAAAACCCCAGGAGATTAAAATGACAACAACTTAAAGAATTAAAGTAATTTTTAATTGAGGAAATTAAAAATTACAAAATATGGTTTTTGAAGGGTGGTTTCCTTAACTTATGGATTTATCTCATTCAATGGAAAATTATAAATAGAGAGCACTCTCATTTGAACAACACACATGATATCTTCATCTTTGATCTAAAAGAAAATTTCGTGGGGTTACATGTTGGCATCTTTTCTCCCTCTTCTATCTTTGTGAGAACTGGTTCAACTTGTGAAGGAAACCTCAAGGATGAGGGTTCATTTCTTTGCTCTTTGTGAGGTTTGATCAGTTTGTGAAGGCATCCACACCTCACTCAAAATCCTGCTAGGGTCATATCCAACCATCTAAACCTTGGTTAGGGCTTGCCTCAACTCACAGAATCTTGATTAGGGATTCCACATTGTCATTTACTATGTCGGTAACCCTATAAGGGAATACACCAAACATCTATGGCATTCAAAAGCCTTAAAAGGGCTTATACTCAAACACCCAAAGGCAATGAACTCTGATTGGGCCTTAACACTATCAACCCATCCACCATTAGGGTTTGTACAGTCAACTACAACCACAATCTAGTCAACGACAACCTCAAAAAAGTCAAATACTATCAACAACAGCCTCAGAGAGGCGTCACACAACCAATGATAGTCTTGATCCAGATGGGTATAGGTGGCCACCCACCTACTCCACTAGCTCAAGACAGTTACCCCATTTGATGGGGGCACTCAATGCAATGGAGACCATTGCTTCCTAAGGGGGGAGGACTGATCCAGATGGGTATAGTGGCCAACCACCTATTTCCCTGGCTCAAAACATTTTCTCATGTTGACAATTTTCTTGTAATTTTCTACGGTTTTTCGGGTCCCAAACTTCTGAGGCCAAATAGATGTTTTTTGGCGATTTGAAGGGCCAAATAGATGCCTTTGACATGCATTTGGCCCAAATCGAAAGTTGTAAATCTCGGATAGATCTTTCCAATGGGATATCGAATGCCCCAAACAAAAATCGTTTGCAAAAGTTATGACCCCAAGAAGTTGACTATTCAACTAACCACCTTTGGGCCACAAACTTTATGACGATTCATCTCCTAGGGTTAGGTTTATGGTTTTTTACCTCTCCAAAGCTTTATGATAAAAATCCCTTTAGTCTCCTTTTGTAGACAGCTTGTCACAAGTGAGCGTAGCCGCCACATCTCTTCTCAAAGATACAACTACCACCATTCTAGCTACTTTTGTTTAAAAGTCTGTTATGCTTCATTAATTTAATAGAATCTAAGTTTACTATATTATTATGTTTATCGTCATATATTTGTACATGTGAATATATATATATGCTCTTTCATTTCGTTCTCACATAAATCCGGATCAAGTCTTCTCTAATCCTTCTTTTGGTCAACAAGTACTTCAGATTAGTAATGGCAATGGTTAGGGTTTAATGCAGCTCTCAGGAGACTACCAACAAAGAAGAGAAGAAAGAGAGCTAGGACTTACATCAATAGTCATGAAAAAAGAGTAGCAACTCCTAACTATGTAATCTCATGTTTTAGATTAAAAGATAAGTACTTCGTCTCTTTGTTTGTTTACCCTCATCTGAGAAGGGTTTAATGTTCATGGTCATGATGTATACTTGTTCTTCCATCAATGAATCTATCATAAGAAAGGTTGCTAGGTTTCTCCCTCTGAAGGAGAGAGGGTTTTCCCGGGGTAAATCATGGTGTCTATTGTGCACATCTATTGTGATGGGATATGTTTATTTTTTGCTTAACTCAGTTCACTGTTGCAATTAGTTAATGTGATGCTACTCATAAAGTAATTAATGTGTTGATACTTTCATGTGTTTTTATGCAATTTNGTTTATTTTTTGCTTAACTCAGTTCACTGTTGCAATTAGTTAATGTGATGCTACTCATAAAGTAATTAATGTGTTGATACTTTCATGTGTTTTTATGCAATTTTTTTTTTTTTAAATTGCACTCATAATTACCAGCTTATGAAAGTAGCTACAAAGTCAACATCTTAGAGGATTTTATTCCATCAATATTCATGCATTGAGATGGGATGTTCCACTTAGAGAGGCCAAATGTGCCACCTTGAGGAGTATTTCATGGTTCACTTCCTGGATGATGGAGATGTCCACCTTGAGGAGGAGACACATGGCTCATCCGTCTCATTATTTTATCCATTGTTGACTTCACAACATGAATTGGTTATGATCTAACATTATTTCATTGTTTTGCTTGGAGAGAAAAATGGTTCAAAAATGCTTTTGGTTATTATTGGAGAGTTTGTTTAGCAAATTGTGGATCTACGGAGAGGAAACCATTATTCTATTGTAAAGGAAGTGGAGCTACACTCTTTATATATTAAGAGCAGCCCTTCTTAATCAATTTTCATGGTTGATTTGCGGGTTTCTCTCTTCTTGAAGCTTTGTTGATTGTCTAATGGAAGGCATATGGAATTTTTTGAGTTGTTCTCTCTTTTAATGTAGATCTTTTGCATGGAAGGAGTTTAATGTGCAGGGTCTTGCCCTTTAAATTTAATTTGATGTTCTAATTCTAAATGTGTTGTCTATCATTGATCATCTATTAAGAGTTGTTGTTGAGTTAACACTTCATGGTAAGACACACTTTGTCATAGCATTGTTTGAGTGTGACACCTTTTAGGGTCCTTCCAAGTTATTTCAGCATTGTTTAGCAACATGTTAAGGTGAGTTGTGGGTATATCAGCTTTGTTTACCTCAACTATTCATAAAGCAGATCTTTTAGATTGATGACGATTAAGCAGATCTTTTAGATTGATGACGATTGACTCCATTTTCCCTATACTGAATAGACCCTAGTCCTTATCTTTCATCACCTATTTCAGTACTACATGATACTCCCCATTTTGCATGTGTGTCATCACCTATTTCTGATTTGCATCACACTTTGGTGGGGATGACATGTTTGTACATCAGATGTTCATGATGTTTTGTTTGCTGACCATGTCATCCCCACTTTGGTGGGGATGACATGTTTGTACATCATATGTTCATGATGTTTTGTTTGCTGACCTGCTTTGTCATGGATGAACTAGATGAATATTTGTGGAAATTTGATGATCAGGATTCAGGCCCTAGGTAATTTGCCTGTTTAGGACTGTGTATCCTCAAAACATTGTATCTGGGCTACCTACATGGGAGGATGGTCAGATATTTTTTGGTCAGCAGTGCAATTTCCAGCCTAATGCAGCCATAACAACCATGAATCTTTAGACTTGGGCAGATTCCTGTGCGTGTTTAACTTCCTAACAACAATGATTCTTCAAACTGAGAAAGTCTGAGTGGCCTAGTCCCCTGTATCATTAAATGTGGGCACGTGTTGTCTAGCATCAACCCTAATCATTTGTGCATCTAAGGTTCCGTGTACTTCTAAGGAGGAGCTTCAAACAACATCACTTTTAACCATGGGCATGAAAGAATCAATTTTTGGCAATTCTGTGCATCATAACAGCAAGAATCCTCCATATCAAGGTAAACCCGTGGATGAAAACAACAGTAAGAGTCCTTATTTCTAATCTGGGCATGTTCTGAGTATAGTATGGTGTGTTTCCTTGTAACAGCAACAGCAAAAGAACCTCAATATCAAATTTTGAGCATATTTCCATCAACAGCAGCCCTAATATTAATCAACCTATGTATTAAAGTTACCAAACAATATTGATCCTGTAGCAGCATGGGTTTGGAAGTCCATTCATCACATTACAACAGATATTTTGAGGTCGTTTTGACTAGTCTTAGATGGTTTTGATGCCCAGTGTTTAGTCCTTTGGGGTTTTCATGGCACGATTAGATATAGAGAAACAAAATGCATAAGGAGGATCATGGCTGATCTGCAACATACTACATAGTACTGAGTTGCTTCAAATTAGAATTCGACAAATGCATGCCACAGAAGACTTATAGTGATGGTTGTTCTAGATTATTATAAGTGCCTTATTTGAAAAAGGAGATGATAGGTTCAAGATATTAATTTCCTAGATTCATAGGTATGATCTAGATGGACCAAATGAAACTAAGGAATTTAAAGCAACTGCATATGCATCTTTAGCTGTCCATGTTCTTGCAAGTGCAGTAACATTGTTTTTTTAATTGATCTTCTGTATGTCGTCATGATGTTATTACATCAGTAAATGATGGTAAAGTTCAAAAGCCAATCCTCCCTGTCATCACCAAAAACATTTCCAGTTGTGTTATGCTTGTCTTCAGCATCAGACGACTGAGAAGTAAAAAATCAATCAGCATCAATAATAACTAAAATAGGTCAAGGCCCACAAAATGTCAGGCTATACTTCGCACGGGACATGATCTGCAATTAAAAGTAATTACGAACTTCAGTAATTTCAACCAAATTGAATGAGAAATTGGCCATTTTGTTAGCCCTCTTGCATATGGTTGAAGACTGGGTTTTCACAAAGTACCAATAAACCTGTTCTGTCCTAAATAAAGAAGAGCCATGTGGGGCCTGGTATGCGATAAAGGCCTAATCACTCTATATAACTGGGATAAGATGAAATGAGGGAAGGATCAACAGAATGTTAGTCATCATCTATGGTAGAAATTCATGGTATCGGGAAATATCAAATTTTTAGACAAGAAAGGACTCCTGCTTTCCCTATGTTGATTCCCTTTCCCCGTATAATATAATATCAGCAAGACATAGGATTAATGAGTCACAGAAATAAAACTTAATGTATGTTTCCAAAATAGTTGAAAAGATGATCAATCAAAATGAATGACTTCCGCAAAGGAAAGGAATCCAAGGCACTTGTAAATGAATGCATTCAGAACACATAATCTGAGAACGTTGACAGAGCATTTTCCCAAATTAGATTTCAATTTAGAAAACCATCAAGTATTTAAAAGCTAAAAAAGCACATCCTTTTTATTGGTTCCCTTGCTGCAATGTACAACAAACTATTGTTTACATCATTTAAAATAAAAAGATAAAGATATAGACAGGAAACAATTACAGTCTATAGTAAACAAAAGTGGCAAATAACAAGCTCATATAGCAATGATGATGCCTAATGTATCGCCTATCCATCTTAGCACTGACACTAATAACCACAGTCCAATTAATTAACTAAGAAAATAATCATGAGGAGAAATAGCTGATTAGAGTCGATGTAGTCCAATTTACATCAAATGACCCATTTCATCTTGCAATACTATTATTCCTAATTGTTTCAGTGGGATTCCAAAGTTACTTTATATATATAATCGGCCAAGGGTAACCTATGGATTGATGGCCTTATGTTAAATTGTTACTCCATACAGGGATCATCTATAGCTTACAAGACTTGACTAGCAATTTCTTTATTTACCATGGATCTTGCATGGGAATCTTCGAAAATGACTTAGACATTATCCAATGCAATGAGTTATTCCTACATGTGTGAAAGGATGATTGCTCCTAGTTGACTAGTAATTCCCATATCCCACCTGCTTCTAGTAGGAATTATTTATGATCCTCAATGCCAATTTGACAAGAGAAAAATCTAGCACAAGAACACAACGTATCTTGTATCCAGGTGAGAGGGTTTTTCATTCCTTCTTTGAGCTTGCAAATTTAGTCATCCATGTGTGGACTCCCCCATCTTTGAAGAGAGTGTAAGAGATCTACTTTGGAAGAGCATGAAATGGATTTAGTCAAACTCTTACAGTAAAATACGTCAATGCCATTGCAGTGCATTCCAAAACAGAGATGGCATACGTCAATGCGATTGCAGTGCATTCCAAAACAGAGATGGCATTGAGGATAGATTCATCATAAATGATGATTTCTGCTACTCACCACTGATTCAAGCTTCCTTTCAAAGAAGTTAAAGGAAAGAAAGTAAGAAAAGCAATCTTATCATTTTAACCAGTCAAAAAGGAGAATTTGGCAACTAGATTGACCTTATATACTCAAAACCTCTTATACATGGATATGGCTTATTGGTCCTTGCCAAAACATCAAATTGGGGTCTTCAGCATGGCACCCATCATTATTAGTTTTGTTAGCATTCTGATAGCTTGCATACTAGACTTGCTACAGAATTAGAACACCAAGGCTGGGAATGGAACTCGAAACCTCTTATACATGAACTAAAAGACCACACTGCTGTCTTCAACAAAGTACATACCATCAGAGGGCTTGTTGTCATTCCAATAGCTTGCATAATATACGTGCTACAATGTAGAAAAACCAACAGGGGGAATGTAACTCAAACTTCTTACACATGTATATCGATCCTTATCCAAAAGACCGAACTGAGGCCTTTAGCAAGGGCCCACTATCATTAGTTTTTCTATGTATTCAAACTAGGTCTCCAAGCATTCTGGTCTATACATGGATCCTAGACTTCAAAGCATCTAAACATAAGATAAGATCATTTAGGTTTATTAATATCCACAAAGACCAAGGAATAGGTCAATGGAATTAAAGAGTACAACTGGAGACTACAAAACTGAGAGTGTCATCTTAGCATCTAGAAGGAAACGAGCAAAAGAAGGAAACGAGCATGAGCCAAGTAAAGAAGAAGTGAAGAAAAAATCGCTGAGAGCTGAAGATCTTGCAATGTCATGTGTTTTTGGCCAATATTGACCCATTATGTACACAACAAATAACAACAAAGCTTATTAGAATTTATAATATTACTGAAAACTTGGCATATATGTCTGCCTCTGCAAATAAGGATCTAATGAAAACAAAGAATCTGCAACTCTATTCGATGCATCTGTTGAACTTAGATGCCAAACACTATTAGATCAGGTTTCCTTGTTTCAAGGGCTCAAAGAACTAGCCCAGTGCTCCTTCTGAGAATATCAAATTGTTTTTATGAGAATCACTAGTAATGTACAATTGCACTGACCAAATAACCTAAATAATGCAAGTCAGTCCTAAAAAATACTTTTCTTCCATGCTATCTCCTCAATACTATCAACACTGCACACATATTTAGCCTACAAAGAGAATAAACCTTTAACATGTTAGAACCACAGGTTTGCATAGACTTACTCAAGAAAAAAATCAACTTGTTAGAGATACTATTCCAGAATATAATAATGAACTACCATACTCAATACAAGCCTCCTTTTGCAAACATTATAGTATCACTAGTAATGTACAACTGCAGTGACCAAATAACCTAAAGAAATAATGCTAGTTAGTCATAGAAAAAACTTTTTTTCCATGTTGTCTCATCAACACTGCAATTTTAGGACTGTAATTTTGCAATAGATTATACCCTATCAGATAACATACAATGCAAAGTTGTAGGAAAGATAACCAAAGGTATAAAGAAGGTTAGAATCATCTATATTTTTCCAATTTCATCTAAATATAATCTATGAAATCTTATTCTAAGATTATTAATGCAACAATGCCGAGGATGCAATGCTTCCACAACACTACAAAGTGTATATATGCAGAAGAAATTAGGCAGGATTGCTCATCATCTTGGGAGCGTTCCACTTGAGGGTCATGCAGAGCATAAAAAGCTTTAAAACTTGAAACAATTGACAAGAAATAGAAAACAAAAACTCAATCAAACAATCTCCTAAGAGTATCTTTAGGGATACAGGGTCATAAATGATAGGAAGTAGCATAAATCTTAGAAATCTGAATTCTATTTACAATTAATCCCTATGGAATCTTTTCAGGGGTGTATTGAAGTTAAAAGAAAAAAGGACAGATCAATGATTGTTTTCCTAATTAATATAGTCATTGACCTTTCATTTTGGACTTTAAGAAAAGGATTGTGTCCAGTTTTCTGAAGATGCCGAGGTATTTATGTTTTTCTAGGACAGTTTTTGCACTTTTATGGTATATGTAAATCTTATATACACATGAAAATATAGTTTACATTTTGCAATCCAATTTCTAATGTGTACCAGTTCCTGAAGTGTTACTTGGCTGCATTTCAACTAAGGGCTCTGCATAGGAAAAATAATCAAGATAGTTACAACAAATCACAGACCTCAGGAAATAGAAAACAACTGATGCAAAATCCATTTTCATCATTTCCTAAAAGTATAGCCTATCATTAGCAATGTATTATGTTTGTAGATGAGCATCCCATTTAACTTTCATTTAAAAAATCAATTAAACTGAGATAAAGAATTCCAATTGTATGTTAAATCTTAATGTAAATGGTTACACAGAATTTGTAAAAGGCAACCAAAAATTTAGAAGCATACTCCATCAATGTTGTTCAAAACCTGAAACAGAGAGCACAAGTGATAGTGAACCATATTAAAAATCCAGCATACTGAATAGAGATAATGAAAATCCAGTATATCTGATGAGCATTACAATTGATTACATTTCAAATTTATGTAATCATGCGGCCAGGAAAGTAAAGGTTACATAAAAAAGAGATTGCAGAAAGAAACAAAAAAAACATTTGCAGAAAGTGTCTCCATTAATGGTGTTTAAATAAAAAATAAGTTACTTATGCAGAAAGAGTTTCCATAAATGGTGTTTAAATAGAGAATAAGTTACTCATGAACCATACACACAAATATAAACATAGACATGTGATTAGGAAAAAAATACAAAACAGATCTTCAACAAGATGTAATACACAGACAGGCAAAGACCTCAGGCATCCTTTCTCATCATCATAGAAGTACTCCATCTTTAAGGCATAAGTATGAAAAGAATTAAATCACAAAGCAAATCTTTCAAAGTTATGAATTTGTCCCCTATTATGTTGATGAACATGACATAAAATTTCCATAAAACACTTTAACATCAGCTATAAGAATAAAACAATCCAATATTCTACTAAATTTTTAATGTTGTGTTACACAGAATCATTTAAAAAATCAGAAAATCAAAGAATATAGTTCAAACAAACAAAACGCTGATAGTCAATCATACAGAGACATGGACATAATTAGAAGCAAATACAGAATAAAAAATAGTCTAGTAAACACAAACCACTCTGACAGATTCCAGCTCTAAGAATTTTGAGAAGTAAACCTAAAAAAACCACTCTTAAATAAAAAAAAGAAATAGATAACTTTGCCAGTGTTCGAGAGATTCCTCTAAGAATTTTGAACAGACGACAAGAAATACAAAAGTTAAACCAAAGTTAAACAGACCACAATAAATACAAAAGTTAATAGCAGGCCATGCATTTTACTCAACTGACCAAATTTCCTGAAACTGTTGGATTGCAATCTATTGATGGGCAACGAATTTAATTTCCATCAACAAATTATAGCTCTGAAAATAAGTATTAAAATATACCTAAATGCATCCTGGAAATTAAAGATCAAGAATTTGTAAAACAAATTGAAACCAGAAAATTACTGAAACAGCCTCCATTGAGTAAATATACATTCCAAAATTCTGCTATCGATAAATTAAATTAAATGTTATAAATGTTGTGAAAACCTATTAAAGAAATTAATAGAAAATAGAGACTGCCCTCCATGAGTTCAAGTCATCAGATGAGGAAAGAAGCGAATGAAAAAAAGAACCGCATCACAGACACCCAAGCTCAATTAATACCAGACATCCAAGAACAAAAAGCAAAAAGGGCAACTTCTGCATCCAAGCTTCAAATGCGTCCTTAACATTCCAGCAAAAAAGGGAAAGAAGCAAACACAAGCTCAATGTCTTCAAGTCATCAGGTAACGAAAGAAGCCAATAATAAAAGCCCTGCATCACAGACAACCAGCTCTGCAGCACAGACAAGCTCAATGTCTTCAAGTCACCAGATGACTTCAAATGCACTCGAGGACTTCAAATCATCAGACGAAAAAAAAAANATCACAGACAACCAGCTCTGCAGCACAGACAAGCTCAATGTCTTCAAGTCACCAGATGACTTCAAATGCACTCGAGGACTTCAAATCATCAGACGAAAAAAAAAAACGAATGAATAAAGCTCTGCATCACAGACGTCAAACCAGGCACGAGCTCAATGAATACCAATACAAGGGAGAACATATAAATAAATCGTTGTTCCTTTCGTTTTTGCTTTTCTTTTTTCTACCGAAAAAGCACTTTTTCCTTTTGTTTTTGCTTTTATTTTCTCTACCGGAAAAGCGTTGTTCCTTTTGTTTTTTCTTCTTTTCTTTACTGCCGGAAAAGCATGCGCGGGAAAAGCGTTCTTCCTGTTGTTTTTCTTTATCGGAAAAGCATTTAAACATAAGAAGGTTACGGTAATGTTCACAGCCACTGTAATGATTTTGTTATAAAAAAGTTAGTGAAAGGAAAGAACAAACGATTATGGCCATATGTTAGGTTGAATGTAACTAATTTATATGGTTTTAAATATATATAAATGAAAACAATATATTTAATAATAAATTTATTTATCTTATTATGTTGTTATAAATATAGAGTTTTTTTAATAGTTTATTATCTATGATATTATCTTAGCATTTATATTGTATCAAAGTTTTTTTTTTTTTTTTAAGTTTGTGAGGTGGTTCACCATTTGTTAGAGGGATAATCCACCTCTCATATCAGCTCGAGAATCAAGATTATGTTCATTCATAACTCATATCTTGTATCAAAACTAACCTATACAAACCCCTTGTCGTTATTTATTTATTTCTGAGAGATATTGGTAAGGCTCTATTGTTTGTAAGGTTTCTAAAGTGTTGGCATGTTCTTGCAAGGTTGTAGCTTATGTATGTTCAAGGCTATATGGATCTAGATAGTTATTTCATGTTACAATGTGGATTGTTTTCTTATATTAGCGTTAATTTAAATCACATCAGCCAAGAGAACCTCTCTTTAGATCTGAAGATTTTCATTCATGTCTAAACATCTAAATATAAAAAAGTATAGAACTTCTCTAAATTTATTTTTTGATAAGTTGTTTCAACATAAAGTGTCCTTCAACGCCCTTGTTTTGTGCATGGGATTGCATTTTTCCACTACCAATTATTTGGAGATTGCAAGACACATTGTTGATCTCCTAACTCCCCGTAATTGTCATACTCAGAAACTCAAAATGAAACAACTTCTACAATCAAAATTTCTATGGCAAATGTAGGTTGAAGCACAACAAATGTTTACAAAGGAAACTGAGAGATTTGCTTTTAGGAACAAACTTGATGAATACATGGGTTTGATTGGGCCGAGTTATTTTGTAAGGGCTTAGTTACTAAAAAAAGAGGTATAGTGTCTATAAGAGTAGCCTACTCTATAATACAATTAAATTATGATTTATATTCAGATTGGGAGAAACTTTAACATAAAAACCAATGATTATCAATTTTGAGGAAATACCATAGCATACTATGCAAATAATTCTCACCAAACTAAATTCTACAATTAACACAAATAATTTTCCACTAATTAAATACTCAAAAAGGGTAGTCAAGTGTAGTCTGACTTACGAATGGACTGATGGACAGTTGAGCGAAGTAGAAGAAGTAGATCACCGTGAGAAACACCATGGAAACTACAATTGGGGGAGCACTCTCCTCCCAACCAACCCCTAATTCAAAGACCGAGAGCCCTCAACCTCTCACTCAGTAATACCAAGCCAAGCAAACATTGAAATTGGAAGTTGAATTGTAATCCCCTGTACCTAATGAACATTCTTGCATTGAAGTTTTTCTTAGCAAATCCAAGTTGTGGTTGTCACACTTGAGAGCTTATGGAAAAACCAAAATAGATGAAGAATGTATTTTTCTAATTTTCTCAAAGTTGAATGGTCCTTTTAAGGGATTTTCCTCTGCCTTTTATTCTACAATGGATGCACTTGGATCAAAGTTTAAAATGCTCTCATTTGATATTTTATTTGTGCATGTTACAAAAGAACAATCTAATATTGTGCAATTAAATGTTCTTTATGGATCTAAGAATCAAGCTCTTGTGGCTCAAACCTCCAAATGTAAGAAAAACACTTGGTGTAAACGAAATATTGATCCTACATAAGCTAGTAAGTCTACCTCCAAGCCTAAACATGATTCAAAATCCTCTACTTCTCCATATTTAGTATCCAGTGAGTCATCCTCCAAGATAAAGAAGTAATAAAGTGTAATTTGTAGTTTTTGTGGCATACTTGGGCCTAATGAATTCAAATGTTGGGTAAAACTATAACCATTGAATGAAGCCATGTAATAGCACAAAATTTTAGTGCCTAAACCATCTTCTACTAAATTACATGCATTGTCCACTCAAACCTTATAAGCATCTTCAAACAACTGAATACTTGATTCTATCACCTCACACCATATGATTCACCCTCATGAGATGCATCCTTCTACATTTAATAGTATCATTTTGTAGATTGTAGTTGGTGACTCTACACAACTTGATGTTTTAGGATGAGACATTATGTAGTTCTTTAATGGATGAATCAATGGTGTTCTCCTTGTTCTTGAAATATCTAATCTACTCTCTATTTATCAATTTTTTCACTTTGGTGATGGGAAGACATGAAATTTACACCTCATGATGTGGTCATTAGAGATATACATAATCCATAAATTGTTGTTGCTTCTGGTAGGATTGAACATAGTTCTTGATTGTATACGTCCAATGGTTTTGAGACATTTTTTCAGGTTCCTCTTTCATAGCACATGATCATTCTTTGAGAAGGCTATAGCATGAAAATTTTGGACATATGAACTATAGGTATTTGTAACAGTTGAGCAAACCGAATTTGGTGCTTGGAGTTCTTACAACCTCTTGCATTGATGGAGTTTGTCTAGGTTGTGCAAACAACATCAGAATCCTTTTCCTAAAGTCAAGGTCTCGCATTCTACTAAACCTCTTGAGTTGGTACATAGTGATCTAATGCCATTTTCAACTCATTCATTTTCCAAGGACAAGTACACACTTACCTTTATTGATAACCTCCCATGTTGCTCTTAGGTTTACTTTCATAAGTACAAGGATGAGGTCTTTTCTAATTTTAAGGCCTTCAAATATTTTGTTGATAAGTAATCATCTCTTAGTATAAATAAATAAAATGCACATATAATGGGGTGGAGTGTGTCAATCAAGGATTCAAATAATTTTGTAGAGAACTTGACATTCAACATTAGCACTTTGTTCCCTACACCCATTAACAAAAGATTGTTGCTGAAAGAAAAAAAATGAACATTGAAAGAGATGGTCAACTGCATGATTTATTCCAAGAACATGGCACCTTCTTTTTGGTTGAAGCAACGAATTATGCAAATTACATTAAAACTGCATGCCTCATAGGGAAATATTGAATATAACTCCAAAGGAGACTTGGCACTATGTCAAGCCCGATGTTTTTTACTCCAAGGTATTTTAAGTCAGGTTTAAGCCTTAATTCCATATGAAAAGTGCAAAGTTATGGAGAAGAAGAGTCAACCATTGATTTTTGTTTTACTATGAGGATATGAAGGCATACAACACTTATGTAGTTCTCTAAAATAAGTTATAACACTTATTTTAGCATATCTTTGTTAAGCGTAAGTTACCCAAGGAAGAGTTGTTACTTACCTATGTAAACCTCTAGTTTGAAACCCAGATGTGGGATAGAAGACCAATGAATTGTTGCAAACTTATATAAATGATAACCTCAAAATCCACGAAAATTGGTTCTACATAGTATTCTTGTAATACAGATAAAATGCCAGAATCATGGAATAGGATTCAAGTAAAACATCTATAAATCTATACAATAATTCATATCAATGTTAGTGCATCTACCAACGCTTACAACTAATACAACAAACCCAATATCCCAATAACCCTGAACATAAACCAATTATGCATATTATTGCTTATATACTAGTAACACATGGATATGAAACATTGTTGCAAGTGCTTAACATTTTTAAGTGCTCAATATTTTTAATAGACTCAAGAAATTGTATTTATGTTGCATCCTCATAGTGCCTAGCCAAGCCATGACTTAATTCTAAAATCCCTTGGTAAACTCTCATTTATCGAAAATTCAAACAAAGAGACCATAATAATCACCATATATAGAGAAGTTCCACAAGAGTGTTTGATCCCTTTCCACTACCTATTCTCAATCGAATGCAATGATTTCTTCTGAAATACAGTATCATACCAGAACTACACCACCCATCTTTTTGAGCCCCGTCGAAGAAGCCAAAAGAGATTCCATCAATGAGTGATGGTTCCATGTAAATGTTAGCATATCTTGAGGGGAATTCTTTATGCCACTCCTTCCAATATGCAATAACCTTCATACAAATCAGCTGCAAAGATGGTCCGATTTGTTGAAAAATATATGTGTTTCTTGCTTTCCACACTTCCCAAACCAAAAAGAAGGGAAGGCCTTTTTGTAAAATCTTTTGATTCACCCAAAGATGAAGGTTTTCCTCAAAATTGTTCAAATCCCAAGAAAAATGTATGGATAACACCCTACAAACCTCCCTCCATGCAAAGTTAAAGAAAAAACACTAGCTAAAAATCATTGAGATAAAGTTTCAGAATCCAGTGAAATAGACAAATACTCGGCCCATTAAAACCTCTAGACTATAAGTTATCCCAAGATAACACTTTGTTGTTTACCACCAGGCAACATAAAACTTTGATTTTCAAGGGAATATGTATTTTCCAAAGATACTTCATCCACCACTTCTGCATACATGTAACCTCTTCTTCCATGTTCACATTATAAGCCTTCTTTGTTGTAACTTTACCATTATAATTGTTCTTCTCCAAAACAATACAATCACTTTGATTAGATAGGAGAAAATTAACATGGTCCAACGAAAGAGTAAACTTATTCCATTCTTTAGACACGTACCTCGACAAATTTAAACTCATAGCATAAATCCAATAATCGTTATTTGACTCATGATTATTTTTGACCTGTGGTAAAACCTTAATATTTCTCTTGTGCGGTTCAGATATTAAAGCTTTTGACAAGGTAAAACTCCCTCCAAGACTAACAATGTGGTCAATACCTAAGAAGATCTTAATTCTATGACCAATCTTCTAGCTGAAATGTCTACTAAACACTAGAATGTTTTTTAAAAACTCCTCCAAATAATTGAAGCTCTTCGGTTTTTCAAACTCGTCTCACACACCCACCGATATAAAGAGAAAGATTTGATATATTTTGTAAGAATCATCTTATTCCACAAATATTTGTGAAACAATGCTCTCCACATGCTCTTATCACAGAGAGATCTATTAAACCAAACCAAATTCTTGAGGCCCCATCCTCCCATATTCTTTGGATGAGCAACACTTTCCCAAGTTGAGAGATGAAATTTTGTTCTCTCCAAACTTCCAGCCCGCAAAAACTGAAATTTTATTTTTTATTTTATTTTAAAAATGACAGAGACCATAATTAGAATCAATGAAAACCAGTAAACAGGTATGATTTGCATAATGTGGCCAACACCAACCTTTCTCCAAAATAAATCCATCTAAAATCGTAACAATTAATCCTTTTCTCCACTTTTTTAATTAGCCATGACCAATCCACCGTCACATAAGAATTTGGTGTCAGCTGATATCCAAGGGATCTGAAACCTTCATCAATTTCATACATCTTGAAAGGAAATAAAACAAAAATTTGATCACATAAAACCTCATCAACACAACAATAAGAAAAGTGGGATTCGTGTTCACTAATCAACATCCCTGAATCCATACAAAAGGAATTAAATATATTATCATATTGTTTCCAATCATCATATGAGCCATGGCCAAAGATCAGAATATCGTCAACAGACAACATATGAGAAACAAAGAGAAAGGAAGACACTTTCAAACCTTTAAGTTTCTTCTCCTTTTTAGCTAGTCCAATCAATTTTCTAAGTCCTTCAATCACCAACATAAAAAGTGAAGGTGAGAATGTGAACCTGTTCTTGAGTCCCTTACTTCTTTCAAATGAAGAAGTGCGAGATCCATTTACCAAAATTGCAAAGTTTTTTGAACTAATGCATCCCATAATCCACATGTTCACTTCATAAGGTAGTCTAATTTGCATCAGAATGAAACACATAAAATACCAATCCACCCTATCATAAGCTTTGACCAAATCTACTTTTAGAATGAAATCTTGCAATTTCTCAATCTTTGCAGAATGAAGACATTCTTGAGCTATTCCAACTGCATCCAATATTTTCCTATTAGGAAAAAAACTGAATCGTTCTTCAAAGATACATCTGCCCAATGTTGGTTTGATCCTATTAGCATTTTTTTTAATGATTTTGTAGATGGGATTGCATAAATAAATAGGATTATAGTCATTGAATAACTCTGAATTGTCTCACTTAGGAATAAGGATCAGGTGTGTAGAATTCATTTCTTTCGGATATGACCCATTCTGCTAGATTCATTAATTACCAAAGTAAGCTCTCGCCAAACAAGATCAAAGAAATGAGCAAAGAATTCGATTGACTAATCATTAGGACCGTGGTTTTTTTCTTTAGAAAATAGAGACAAAATCCCTTTAACATCTTCAAGCTCAACTTCTTTACCAATCGCATTACCTTCTTCTTCGCCGAAGAATCTAGGATAATTCTTCAGGACTTTTAATTGTTGCCTTAAATTTGTATTTTCTTCTTGCCTGTATAAATCCTTGAAGAAACCCACTTCAACCTCTTTGATATTCTTTTGATCACTGATAAAATCACCATTTTATGTCTTAAGTTCCCAATTAGAATTGGTGATTTTCCTTTGATTAGAAAATCAATGAAACAACTTAGTATTATTATCACCTGCTTCCAACCACACAACTCTACTCTTTAATATCCATGTTTGTTTCTCTTCTCTAAGGATTTTGACCCTTTTAGCCTGCAATTGAAACAATCTTGGAGTATATCCTGGTTGCTTGGTAGGGAAGCATCCAAAGAAAAGGTATGAGGTTGGGAAGGCAATAAGAGTTTCCTCCACACTAGATCTAATACACATGATGTCTTAGGATTAATGCCTACATCATCAATGGATGGATCCATATATTTTATGGCCTTCATTGATGATTGTTCAAGGTATTGTTGGGTATACTTTCTGAAGCAAAATTTTGAGGTATTCGAGACTTTAAAAGTATTTAAATCCTTAGCTAAAAACATCCTTGGGAAGAAGATCAAGTCCATTATATATGAAAATGGAGGTGAGTATGTCAAAATAGATTTTCAACATTTATGTGTAGCAGAAGGCATTTGAATGGAACACTCGGTTCCATACACACCACAACAAAATGGTGTGGTTGAGAGGAAAAATAGATCCTTGAAGGAGATGGCAATCTGTCTTCTTGAAGCAAAGAAACTTCCTCCTTAATTATGGGTTAAGGTTGTTAATTATGCTGCATATATACAAAACAGGGTGCCTCACAAATCAATGATTGGGGCCAGTCCTTTCAAAGCACTGTTGGGACATAAGCCCAATGTCTCGCACCTGAGAGTTTTTGGCTCCAAATCTTGGGCCAGAATCCCTATTGATAAGAGAAAATATTTCCAAGACCAGAGTAGTGAATGCATACTGCTAGGATATGAAGAGGATTCTAAGGCATATAAATTGATGGAACTTGCAACCATAAGGTGCTTCATAGAGTGCAGTGTGCAACTTGAAGAAGACCAGTTGCAAGATCCACCACAATCTGAAGGAGAATAAGGTATAAACACTCTTTCATTTACATTTGATGATGATGTATTGTATAATGTTTCAGATTCAGAATATGAGGAACAAGATCAACATGAACTTGATGTTGAGTTTGAACCTCAAGAGAATCTAGATCGAGATCCTACACCTAAATTAGAGGCCTAAATGGGCCCAAAAGCTCATTGAAGTAGCTGGGAATGTTGTTGGGAATCTAGATGACAAAAAAAGAACAAGGTCCTAGTATCAGAATGAACATATTGCACTCTACCACATAGTTTCAATACCTTCATAGTGGTGCAACAAACTTCCAGAGAGATGCTACATAATGGTAAGGATTGATCAATAATTGGGCTCACTGAAGAACAAATTGGATCATGCCACTCTTCCTCCAGAAAGAAGAGACAAAGGAAACATTCATCAAATTTAAAGAAGATTGAAAAGTTCACATGCACAGTTCCATGAAACTAGTGCACACAAGAACTAACATTCTACATTATTACTCCACAAAGTTGCAGATTGCAACAATTTTTTCACAAGTTTTTGCTCAAGAAGAAATTTTTTCTCTTCAGTATGGAAGTTTGTTTCCTGATTTCTTGCTTATTTTGAGGGGGGTTTTTTTCCAAGAGGTTTTCCCCATTTTCCTTGTTTATTAAGCAATATTTTATTTCATTTAGATTGTATGGGTGACTTTTTCCCTAGTTTCTAGGTCCCAAGTTGTCCAAAGTTAGGATTAAGGGGGAGTGTTAGGATTAATTAATCCTCTCTTTGCCCACATAGTCTATTTGTTCATTTTTCCTAGCTTAGGAGGTCATCATCACCCACTAGTGCATGGGGGACACACCTAAGGGACATCTGCCACTTACTGCACCCAATTTAGATGGGTTTCGGATCCCTAGGGACTAGTCCCTACATTAGAGGAACCCACTCTGAGTGTCACAAACAATCACCTTCAGTTATTTGTGGTAGGTAGTTAGTCATGATCAGTTATGCTTCGATAACCACCAATTAGTTTGTTTCCAGTCATCCTAGCGCCAGTTTGCATGATTTATGGGAATGTGGCACTTTTTGTCCACCTACCTCATCATTTAACAAATTGTGAACTGAATTAGTTATCTGGAGTTAAACTAGTGAGCTCCAACTGTGATTATTTCCACACCGAGTTAGATACCTAGTTAGTTTGAGTTGGTGAATTTGAATATCATCCACAGTATTCAAATTCTCCTTATTGTATGACCATTTTGTTACCGATTAATTCATGAAGATTGATGTAATGATAATCTATGCAATACTTCTCTGATTTATGTGAAATTTTTGTCATGAATCTGTTGTTTAGTCTACATTGATTTGTCAATTCCACTACATCCTTCTTTTTAGGTAGCTCTCATTTTGGCTTGTAGATCTATGGTTCATTAAATTTAACAAGTTGACTAATGATTGGCATTAGTTAAAAATAGTTTAATTTAGTGAACCATGGTTGTGTATGGTTGAATTTGGTTAGGTGCCACTAACTCTATTAATAGAAATTCATTGACCATGGTTGGTAATGTATGACAAACGACAGTTCAATAAGTTAGACTATAGTTAACCATGATTTTTGCAGTTGAGTTTAATAAACTATGGTTTATTATGCTTGAATATAGTTGACTGACTTTGACCATAGTTAACCACAAACCACTATTGTTTTACTATGAATAACTATACCGAACTATATATGGCTGGTCATGGTTAAATTTAAGTAGACATGGTTGACTATTGTTTACACATAGTACACTTCTAGAAAACCATGATTGAAATTCAACATCACCTAAGGAGCACTAGACTCCCCTTTGAAGTAAATGCAAAATGTATAAACATACAAGAATGGCCCATGCTTTGGTAATACATCAATGACCTTAGGGTCTATGTTAGGGTCCATGTTTTCAAATTTCTTTCCACCTAGGATTGTGATATTCATTGTGAGTTCAAATTGTTGACGGAATGTGTTGTGTGTCCATGGAGTAAGGAAGCAAGTTTAACTCATTTGACATGGTGTGAAAAGCACTAGTCTCACTTTTCAAGTAAATGTAGAATGTCTAAGTAGGAGATAATGATTCATGCCTACATAACAAATCAATGAGATTAGGATATATGTTAGGGTTCAAGGATTATAAATCTCTTCCCTCCTAGGATTGAAATTTTGATATGGTCTCAATCATTTCCATCCACAAATTAGTAAGGGAAAACTACACTATCCTTATTTTTGAATGCAACAATACAAATTGTGTTATGTTTCATAGTTCCCCCATTGCTAGTGTTAAATAAGATTTCGGAAACAAAAAATTTCAAGATAATGGAGATTTTTATTACCATGAGAGAGTAAAGGAACAACAACAAACATTATGCCACAATCTTAATCCCTCAGCAATGTTGCAATATTGTTTCAAATGAAATCATTAATTTATACAAAAAAATTGAAGACAACAGGGATTTTCATTACTTAAATCATCAATAATGTTGTAACAACCAACATAAAAGAACCATGTAGAGGATCCCCACCCCAACCATGTCAAGAGCCAATCAAAACTTTTTGTTTCCTATGAATTTTGTTATATTACGCTATGGCAGCAGGTTGGAAGAATCCAAACCAACCTTGCGTATTTGAATCAAGAGACACAAATAACTTTACATACCAATAAATGATTAGAATTATCCCAAAAGGCTCCATGGAACAAGAATTAGCATTAACACAAGAAATTCGTGTGCCAACCTTTATGTGCAAGGTTACCTGACGTGCTTTAAACCTTTGGACCCGACATTACCTAACTCATTTTTCTTTGAAATAGCCATGGGAAAAGACCAACATAGTCTGTGCACTCTTCCATGTGGAGCTTCCTTCATACCACCCATCCTAGATCCCATTGTTCCATCGTCGATGGTGCGTTGCGGACCTTGTTCATGTGGTGTTCCAAAGTGAAGGAAGAATCCTATGCGCCAAAATTTATCACTGGATCCATATATCATGGGTTGTGTGACTTTACAGTTTCCCCGCTACATTAGTGTTCTTGTATGTTTTAGTTGCTAGTGTTGAACCTACATCAACGTGATCCCCTTGGAGTTTTCCTTAGAAAGAACCACATTATGAATATTTTGTCATTGTTCCATTTAATGAATTGCATAGGAAATTTTTCCATGGGATTTCAATCAATGAGAACTTATGAGCTACCCAATTTAAGTGAAGTTGGTAGAGAAATTTAAGTTGTTGAGGCTAGGATAAAAATTCAATAGCATGTTTCTTCTTCATCTTTTAGTTTCTTGGTAGCACCAAGACTGGAGAAAAAATGTGGAAATCGAGGAATACTTGCATCACCGCACCGCATACCTTGGTCGTGTGGTGTGCCAAAGTGAAATTAGGCTCTATGCCCTAAAATGTATCATCGAATTGATATACCATGCACTGCATACCTTTACAGTCGCCTTGTCAGGTTACCAATCTTGTATGTTTAGTTTCTAATGACAAACCCGCATCATCGTGAGTGCATTGGATCTTTTACCAAGGAAGCACCACTAGTTGAATATTGTGTTGATGTGCCACTCAATGATTAGCATAGGAGAATTGACCACATGCTTGTACTCAATGGGAACCTACAAGCTAGCTTAGCAATGTGGGCTAAATTGCTAGAGAAATTTAATCTAAAAGGAACTTCTTCATATTGTAGTTTCTACATAGCACTAAGACTAGAGAAATAATGTGAAAATCATGGAATGATTGTTTGTGTGAATGCATTGAGTACATAGGCCAAATTTCAATTCATATAAAAAAATATTATTTTAAAACAATAGAACGAAATATTTTATCGTGATTAAATGAATGAGTCACAAGGACAAGTGAAGCCCCATTTGAATTGTTGTCTAGACATTAGCTTGCATAGTAGGTGCAGAAGAAAGAACACCCATGAAGTAAATACCTGTGAAGCTTTAGAGATCACAGAAACACAAGCCAATGCCTACAATGATTCTCAAGTAATTATGATTGTGCAAGTAATACAACTAACAAAACTTCAATATTTCATCCAGCCTTACAATTTCACAACCAAAAAATATTTTAAGCAAATGTTCTTTCACAAAGAATAGGGAACTATAATTAGCCATCAAACAAAAATACATACACACAATACACATATACACACAATACTAGGAAGAAGAAACTATTCATATAAATGCACAAAAATTATACTCCTAGAAGTGACATCATAACAAAATATTTTCCTCACAATCGCCATACAAAAATATAGGCACACGATATACAAAAACAAACACACAATACACATATAGACATAATAGTAAATGGAAGAAACTATGCATATGAACAAAAGTTATACTCCTAGCAATGACAACATAACAAATAATAACTCTTTTTTTAGACTTTGAAAAATGACTGAGTGAAAAAAATAAGAGAATTGAATTGAACCTGGCACCAAAAAACAAAATCACTCACCAAATGCACTCGTGCAACACTTAAGAAGAAAAACACGCTCACATCATCATAGATCTCCCTAGACGAATCACAAGAAACTTTGTAATTGTAGAAAACAAATGTACATGTCGTGCACATCCTTCAACAAATACTCACCTCCATGTAGCCACCAAAAAAATTTGCCTCCCAAGAACATAAACCATACCCACCATAAATAGATTTGCAAATAAAACATACATTAATAACAATAATGAGTAGATCGTACACAGCCATGCATTAATAAATGAATGCTAGTAAATGATAAATAAAAATTGAATGTATTGAATGATATTTTATTAGTCCCCTTAAATTGTAATCAAACTTCTAATTTTCATATATATAACATTTTGCACTTTGTTTGTGCACTTTTTTTTCAAGTTGAACCTGTAGCGATGCCAGCAATGACGCCATAATATCTAATCAGTGTTGTACTCCAGCAATAAGAATTTATATTTTTAATAAAAAATCAAAAAGTGCGAAATATATACTTTTTAATATATAAATTTGTGTAAACATATTTGATTGAATAGGGTCTGTTTGTTTTAAATGGGCTTGGCCAAGGTAACACACCTTACCATTGTATGCCCATGTAGATTGAGTTCAATGACATATACAACGTGGCATTTGATCAAATTATCACATTATATTTTTTTTCAGGCATTTTAGTGGCCTTCTTCAAGAGATTAGCATCCAATTAGTGTTGTGCTCTACCAATAAGAACTTAGAATTTTAACCTCGGATGCGGGTGAGATCTCTGGACATGTGGAATTGGGGGAGGCTGACGAGGCCTTCCCCTCCCAAGCCGAACTTCACAAACCATACCCCCACTGCGTGCTTTTAACGCCACGGGAGATGTGGATGCTTCCTGGTACGCCAAAGGAACCAGACTGTCTTGTCACAACCTGGTCTTCATTAAACGCCCTCCTGGAAACCTCAATTCGCACCAGTGCCATTCAATTCATGTGATTATGGAGTTTCGGATTCATTTGATGCATCCACTGCGCTACTTTGATGCTCTCCACGGCTTTGAACCGTCATACTTTGCGTTACATTGCTGCTCTCCATTGCGCACAGCTCTGGTTCGCCATCACCCCGCTCTGCTCTTTGCCATCGACCAACCATGCCCAAACGACCAAGAGGCACTCCCCATAGAGGACGAGGCCATAATGCTCAGGATGATGGCCGCATACCTCTCTCGGCCCAAGCTAGTGGCAATGGCTTTGATTTGTAAATTCCAGAGGAAGTGCAGAGAATTGTCTCTGAATGGGAAGACGAACTGTGTAGGGCACTTGGTGCAGTTGGAAGAACGGTGGAGCACAGACAGAACTACTAGGTCTTCAAGAACTTACTCACTCAGCTGGTCCTTAGATTTAACCCTTTGGTCCCCCCTCCACTACCGCCAGCTCCTCAAGATGCTCCTCCACCACTGTCTTCTCAAGCTGCTCCACCTCTCACTCCTTAAGGTGTTGCACCACCAACTTCTCCTTGCTCCTCTGTCGCTCCAGCCGCCACCACTGCTCCCCCACCTCGCTCCATTCCCCCTCCACACTGTCGACCTTCCACCAGCTCCACATGTAAGTTTACTTCCAACCCGGTCATCACGAAAAAGATCACTTCGCTGCCCACCAAACAACCACCTGCAGGAACCAAGGAAGAAGAAAACAAATATAGTGATGAAGAAATGGCAACGTCCAGTGGACATTCGGGGGCATCATCATACGAGCTTGCTCAACCAGCATCTCCGGGCTACAGCTGCCCAATCATGGAGGAACCATGGCAGAAACCATGAACTGAGGCCACCTTGGCTACGTGTCCATCTACCTGCATGCAGCATGGTTTATGCACATGTGTCTTCTTGGCCACGTGTTGTTTACCTAGGAAATGTCAGGTTTTTTTGTTTACTGCATTGTTATTTGGATGGTTTTATGTCTGTTTCCTCCAAGAACTAAGGAGGCTTCTTATTTTTTTTGCTTATTTGGACGGCCTATTTTCCATCTGGGAGGGAGGGTTTTGTGGACTTGTTTTCCCTCCTGGAGGGAGGGCCCAGTCTAACTCTGAAACTCTATATCTGCTCCACCTGAGCAGGTCGGCCTGTAACCTTATATGTACCACTATTTTCTTTTTTTAATAGATTAGTTCTCGACTTACAAAAAAAAGAACTTACAATTTTAATAAAAATAAAAAACTGCTAAATTTATTTTAAATTATGAAAAAAATATTTTTTAATATATAATTTTATGTAAACGTAGGAAACATTTATGAAAGGTGGAAGGTGGTGCTTCCTTAGGAAAATATCCAATGGGATCGTTCCAATGCCAATTCGACATTAGCAACTAAACACACAAGAACACTAATCTAGTAGGGCCGCTATAAAGGCCTACATCACATTGTATATGGATCTGGAGCTCCATCGACGAAGGAGAAAAAAGATCTAAGATGAGTGATCCCGAGAAAGCTCTGCATGAAAGATTCCATAGCACACATCGGGCTTTTCCCCTAGTGATTTGAAAATAATGAATCAGGTAATGGTGTGTTCAAAGGTTTGCAGCATGTCGGATAAGGTCAGAACATGACTTTCTTCTATTAATGCTAATTCTTGCTCCATAGAGCCTTTTTGGGTGATTCCAACCTTGTATTGGTGAATAAAGTTAGTTGCAGTTGTACCATTGTATGCCCATGTTTGTTGAGTTCAATACTATATACAACATAGCGTTTTATCAAAATTTTCATTGTAATTTAATTTAATTTTTTTCTAGCATTTGAGACCTCTTCTCCATGAGATTTATGTCCAATCAATGCTATATTACACCAATAAAAACTTAAATTATAAAAAAAATAATAAATTTATTTTAAATTAGGAAAAATACATTTTATTTTCAATACATGTTTTTATGTAAATAAATATTTTAAATATATATTTATGATTTTTTTAAAATAAATTAATACAAAATCAAACTACTAATAATATCATATTTATATTTATAAAAGTGCATCCCCTAAATTGTTACAACGATAATAATGTACTCTTAAATGTACAAAAATTCGAGGAGAAGATTTACATTGAAATATTCTTATATTGTGAAACATTCTTACAATTTTATATTTTTATATTATGAAATATTTAAGCATAATAGTGAGATCAATAGCCAGGGTAAAGGGTCAAATTGTCTTCTCTAACTAAATCAATTTCTTCTATTTTGTTTGCAATTGCAATGAAATAGTCAATTCAATGGCTAATTGAGTAGTTGGATTAACAAAATGAATGTTAATTAAAGGGGAGGAGCACCCCATTATATCTTTATCAAATGAATTTTCAACAAAGGATTATATCCAAGGTTGTTAAATGGTAAGAGCATACATAAAGAAAGGTGGTATTTTGTTTTGTGTGAAGGGAAGGGCATTAACAACCAAATCTTCCATACCTTCCTCCATCTTGTTATCAACATGAGGCTCATTGACATCAAAATGATTACAAGAAAAAAATAAGTGGGATATAGATTACCGTGGGAAAGTTGACCCTTTCTCTAGCCTCACTCTGATTTTGTTCAAGGTGGTTGGAGGATAACATTGATGCAAGGAAATGCTGTGATTTGGTATGTCCTGGTTGTAATCATATTTGCAATTATCCTACTCATAATCTAGGCATGTTCTTCACCAGTGAAAGGTTTCTTGGAATAGTCTTGATTGTGGTTTTATATGGTCTTGTTCCTTTGGTAGTTTTTGCTGTCTCTTTTGTATATACCAAGATCTAGGAGGAAGTAAGGATTTATTTTTTTCTCTATTCTATTATGGTTTTGGTGAATGTGGTTTGTAAACCAGAGTTCAAGCATCATGGATGACTATGGGCATAGAGGGCCTTACACTTATTGTGAATTCATGAGACAAAGAAATATTATTAGAGATATGAATGAGAAACTAGATGCTCTACAAGCATATATTCAATCTCGAAATTATAGAATCAGACATTTCAATGAAACTTGAGAGACCGGGGTTAGTAAATTGGAAAGAATATTGGAAGGCCATTCCAAAAATTTAGGCGAAATGTGAAGGGTAATTTAAGAATCCACTATAATAGTATCTTAGGATTCACCCATAACACTCAATCCCTTATGGACAGACCCCTAGTCTCAATGGTTTCAGTCATAGAGGAATGGAAGGAGGAAGACATACATTGTCTAGCAAGCTAAAACTAAGAAGCCATATAGCCTCTTTAAGGCTGAATGGAACAAAGGGATGCTAACATGTAAGAAGTTGAAAGTGGTCCAATGAAGATTAGTAGCACATATAGGCTTGATTTTATATGTTTTTCTTTGTATTATGGCTAGGTTATCAATTATCATAATATATAGATGTAAGGTTTCTTTTTTTTCAAATAGACTGAAGAAAATGCACTTAGGCTTTGAACAATTTAAGAATGACTCTTTAGAGCTCCTTTTGGACTCTAAATTTTGGAATGCATGATTGTATGTCTTGACTGGTTTGCTTGTGTACATTGGTCTAGATTCTATTTAATCATAGTTCATGTTGATTTTACATTGAAAAGGTATTGATCTAAATAACTTCTTTGTACTTGTGAGCTAGTGTAAATTAGTATGTGCTCATTTTGGATGCATGATAATGTGATATGAAATCATGCTTTGTATACATGTATATATGTTTCTATTTAGTGTTATTTCTGATATTTTGATCCCATATCTATGTATGCATTCTTATAATGATGGAATGTACATGTCCTTAGATGTATACATGATGTTATGTGTTATTACATTGATGTACACCATGGGTTTGTGATGGTGGTGATTCCATATATTATGACTGATTGTTAGAAGAGATTAAATCTTTTGTTTATCAAATTCAAACATAATTTATTCTAATTCTTCACACATAACAAAGTTGGAATTCAAATGCTCATTGTGTGGCCAAGTGATGATAATCCAATATGGTTAGAAAAGGCATTAGGTTATGTATACTTGGATATCTAGAAAACATGGAGAGATATCAGGTTTTAGTTCAATGGTGTAAACCTAATGGTGGATATGTAGGTTGAGATAAAAAAAAACTAAAGAGTAGACAATTGGAACAGATAAACATGATACTATTAATGTGGATAGTATCATATGGGAATGGAAACTACAAGCAAATGAAAAGGAATATAAAGTAGATATAATGAAAAGGTACATATGGAAATTAAGATATATCAACAACACGTGGGAAAAATATGTGATGACGGTATTTAAATGTTTAAATAATTGATGCTCACATACATGGCATATTTGTATGAATTGCAATTATTAATTGAGGTCTACAAAACATTTTTCAATAACCAAGAAGAGGCCATAGAATGTCATGAGAAGAAACAACTTTCCTACTCCATGTCCTAAAATCACATGGAATAATTATTTAAGAGGATGTTTCTCTCCTTTGTAATACACCCTACAACAAATGAATTCTACCCATAAATTTTTTAGAATTATCCAAATATATATCTCATGGATATGATTCCCACGGGTTTCATAGGCCTAACGTGTTTAAGTGGAATGCCCCCCAAATGTTGGGATAAAAATAAACCAAACCCTAACATAGGATTGGCTTAATAGTTTCCTATGTATGAATTTATCATGTTCTAAGCCTATTAAAAAATATTTGTAGTTATTTAACCAATATCAATTACCTTTCATTACCATCACAACACCAATAAATCTAACACAATAAAAAAAAACTTAGTCACATGTGTGCAACTAGATTTATAATGGGAAACAACTTTAAGAATAAAAGAACTCACACTTCAAGGACATAGCACTCATTTTATTATTGCACATATATGTTATGTCACCTATGAATTGCACCCTAACACATGATTCTATATATGTACATTCCAATGCTATAAATATAAAAATAGATGAGTTGATGATTCAATCCCCTATTACTAATTCCTTTTATAAATGGAGAAAATTTTGATAATGTCAAAATTGATCTCTAAGTGAGGGATCGATTGACAAAGTCAACCTTCATCACTCATTCTATGCTTCATTGCGTAAAATTTGCATTTCCTTACAATAATAGGGGTTTCCCCATGTCTAACTAGCCTCAAAACAAAAAGTCCAAAAATTTTGACCTAGAAGGATCAGTTTGGACAAAAGTGAGATAAAATATCCTATATTAATGTGATATATATCAATTAGGCCCTTATGCCAATATTAGGCCAAATATAAATTTCACATAAGGAGGGAATACCATGTGGTGCAAGGCTAACTTCATCAAATATTTTCCATGGAGGTGTGTGCTTGAAAGTGAAAGCTTCGAGATTTTGAACCTCAAGAATGCCTGAAGTAAGGATACCATTCATGTGAAACTATGGAATTTCACCATTGTCCTAGTCCCAATCAATAATTATATTCTCAAGGTCTATTTTTTCACTATGCTTGAATCCATGTTTCATGTACATTAGATACACCTTATAATACTATAAAAAATATGCATTATTTGTTACAAGTTTCATTATTGGAAAGTGAATATTATGTGGTAATTGTTAATGGGGATATTGTCATTTATCCCATCACTTTATAGTGTAACACACGTATATCAAATGATATCAAAGTCATATTCTATTTAAATTACTCAAATAACTTAGGGGGATGGGGGGTTAATCAGTTATTTCTAAATCTAAAACCATTTTTCACTATTAAACCATTATTACATATTACATATTTAGTTATGATATTGCAGCAAGTATAACAGGTAAGATGATGATTATCAATCACACACACATGATATAAACATACAAATATTCAATTTATTTGAGCACCTACTCAAATGAGGCTGCAACCTCTGTTTTACACAGTACTTCTTGTGGAGAGCACCAACTCTCATATTTTTCTAGCATCAACTAGAATCATATTCTCCAGCTACAACTGAGTGAAAGAATCAACTTCCACTTGTACAGGCTTCAACATGTACAGAGAAGATAACATGTTTTTCCTAGCACCACCCTTCCACGCTTGTTTCGCATATTTAAATGTGTTCAGTACAAATTGTAGAAAAACAGATATAACATTGCATACCAACTATGTTATGATATTCTTCTGTATTTATGCACCTTGGTTCCCCTCGTTATCTGTGTTCTAGATATTCAGAGTTCTCTGTGATTCTGCAGTTCTCACTTTACCGATGATCCTTGCATCAACTTCTTTGTCTGCAGAGAGTGCACCACACAATGCATTCATCACGTATATCGTTTTATACATATCTATCCTTAAACCCTTTAACTGTTCATATGCTTGATGGTCCATTTCCATAATTGATCAACCTGTTCAATGCCTTGTGACAGACCAAAATTCCAATCGCTGAGTAATCCTGAATTTCTGCAACGTATCTTCACTATTTGGCTTCTTCCGTACTTGTTGTTTTCTGCAACAAATCAAAGTTTCCACTCTCCTAGATTTGTAGTTCTGGTTCCATGGTACAGGGTCCGCACCATTGATCTTCTTCAAGCTCTTCGTGACCGTTGATATTTTAAGGAAATTAGATATCAGATATGTGATTTTTCTTGATATCATTTCATGATTTCTGCATTCTGTCTTCCACACATCCTTTTTTGTGTAACACCCCGGTTTTGACCCCATGATAGTTTGATTGTACATGATGTATATATTGTATGAATCATGGCAAGGAGATCAAGGCCAAGGCCCTGCCATTGATGGATATTTTGTGATAGGTGATCAAGGATGATTCCTATGGTCTTAGTGTTGGTTATGCACAAGCACATTTTGATATATCATGTAAATGTACAAATTAATAAAAATGCCACAACTAGCTATGGAACTGCAACATAAAGAGATGGGGCATGATTTCACAAAGGAACAGGGTGGGGGATTTGGTCAAACCTCTGAGCCTATAGGGTTAAACCATATGTCAATGAGGGAACCTTGAACCCTCAGCTACCTTCATCCTCTGTCCTCAATCATTAATTCCTTCTAGAAATCAAATGAGGCAGTTAATGCCCGAGGCAGTGTAGGCATGGCAGACTGCAGTCCATGCAAGCCTGCAACCTGGGGGATCACGCACTTTTGCATCTGTAGGACACAAGCATGTGATGCATGCACAGTCAGTCATGAAAGGTTTCGTTTGGGCAGGCATTCAATTCAAACAATTCCATCGCGGGGTATTCTCATCTTTCATTTCACGTTGCTATTCGCTCTCTTTAGTTTGCTCTTGCGACTTGTGTGTTTACCCTGTTGCAGAACTGTGGTTTTTGTTTGTGTTTGTCAGTATTTTGTTTAGCGCTCACCATCTGGGTCATCCCCTTCTCCCTAGACAGGAAACTATCTATTTTACTGAGCGATTGAGTGGTGGAGATCACTCAATTTGGTGAACAAGAGTGGTCTTCTATGTTTTTCCTGCAGTAGAAATCCTCTGTTTTATTGAGCCTATAGTGTGTTTCTTGCGTCACAATGGGGAGCCTGTTTTCTGGTTTGCAATGTGGTTGATTGTGTGGTGTACCCCGACGGTTCTGATTGGTAAGCAAGACTAAGGAGTGGAAGAGAAGAGAAATGGCATTGTTAACCTAGTGTAGAGAGGAACCTCAGGAAAAGATAAGAGTGGCTGGTAGATCCTTACTACATGCCCTAAAGAGCACTAGAAGGGAGGCATAGCCCGAGGGACTGTTGAGCATAGAAAGGGATGCTACCTTGTGTTGGGGTGCAAGTAATGTGGATGCCTGACCAGATAGATCTTGTGGAGGTGCCCTTAGCTCTTGAGTGAGCCACTAGCTTAGCCATTTTACCTTTCCACTGCCTTAGCAGCCTGTAAACCCAAGGGAGATTGGCTTGGCCTTGGGGCCTATTAACCCAATTGGATCTTGGCTTGGCTGAGTCTTGTTTTGCATTTGGTTTGTGTCTAATCCTTGGATGGACATCCTCTTAACCCAACTATTGAGAGATGGCTTGGACTTGGGGCCTATGAACCCATCTGTTCGCTTGGTTGGTCCTTAATGCAAGTGTTGGCTTGATAAGCTTGCAGTCTATTAACCCAACTAGGTGTTGGTTTGGTTGGACAGTCT
This sequence comes from Pseudotsuga menziesii, assembly GCA_001517045.1. Taxonomy (NCBI): domain Eukaryota; kingdom Viridiplantae; phylum Streptophyta; class Pinopsida; order Pinales; family Pinaceae; genus Pseudotsuga; species Pseudotsuga menziesii. The sequence goes on along the minus strand of LPNX010582912.1, from coordinate 155,265 downwards.
GGTGAGTCCAACTAGGTGTTGGCTTGACTGTGTGTTAAAGATATGGCTGTGTGTGAGTCTGCTTATTCCCTAGTTCCTTGTCGAATCATGTCCAGCTCGGGGGTGGCAGTGGTATTAAGAGAATAAAGAACACATTGGCCTATGGTTGGGTGGAACATTGCAGCTACATAGCTGGTTGTGGTACATATTAATCATCAAGATAAGTATCTATGTTATGCTTTTTTATGCCGTGTATTGTCTATGAATTTCTATGGTCATGTCGAATTTTTGTTGATGATCAAGTAGAGGTTACTTGTGCATGAATGTCGTTATGTTTTCTTGCTTATGACTTAAATGTTTATATATTTTACCTCTATACATGCCTTGTTCTTGATGATGCATTTTCCTAAGTCCATGGAGGCTAAAATCCTGGTAAAGGGTCATAAATGTAATTAAGTAAAGGAAATATGTGTTTTTCGACTTTTGGAATCCGCCTGTAGAAGGCAAAAATCGGAAGTCGGGAGGTGGGAAAATGTTTAAGGCAGAAAGCTAGATTTCTAATTCCTGAAGTCGAAAAGTGGAAGTTGGGAAGTCGGAAACTGAAAGGATAGGTGAAAGTGCTAAGAAAAGATAGATTTTTGATTCCCGAATTTGGAAAATGAAAGAATAGCTGAAAGTGCTAAGGAAGGTTGGATTTCCGATTCCCGAAGTTGAAAAGCAGAAGTTGGGAAGTTGGAAGTCAGAAAGCGAAAGGATAGCTGGGATTTCTGTGGGAAGTTGGATTTCCGAATCCCAAAGTTGGAAGCCGGAAGGAAAGAATCCGGAAGCCAAAAATCGGAAGGGTTTCAAGCAGACATCTTGCATTGTTGGATTTCTAATTTTCGAGGTCGGAAGTCGGAAAAGTCAGTTTAGTGCGGAAATGGCCATTCTGGACACATAATGGATAATTGAAAGTCAGAACGATTGGAATAGTGGTTTTAAGCCCGAGATGAAGGTTGGAGAATAGGTTAACATCCATACCTTGTGCTTATCAGAAGAACAAAGGAGGTTAGTTAAGGAAGAAAAATTAACTTAACCGCATTATGGGGTATGGGGACGTGACAGTATGGTATTAGAGATGCTAGTTGTAGCATTGGGCCTGGATGGGCCAGAGTTACAATTAAAAGGAATAATAATACCCTCTGATACCAACATTGTAGTACAATACAATATGGTATCAGTGCTGTTGGTTGCAGCATTAGGCCTAAATGGGCCATGAGAATAGTTTCCATAACCATTGGTTGCAACATTACAGCTGAATTCGTTTCTTTATTTTTGAAAAATTATCATGCATCTAATAGACATGTATGTTAACACGTTCTTGCAGAGTCATAGTGGATATTAGAAAGCTAGGTTTTGGCTCAGCCATGAGAACCTACAGCGGGAATGATGTGCGATATCCCCATGGGTACGAGGAAGATGTTATGGGTGAGAATGTTAGAGTCAGAAATGATGAAACCGAGTCTAATGGAAGGATATATCAGGATACCCCACCAGATTTTGCAACCACCATGAGAAGCCTAAGGGTGGAAATGCAGAGTTATAGAGAAAACAACAAAAAAATGGTCAAAGCTCAAGAAGATCAGTACCAGTTGAATGCAGCCATGCTGAAGAGTTTGACAGACTTGCAAAGAAAGATGGACTTTGGGCATGGAACATTAATCTAGAAGGAAGTAAGAGTAGCACTAGAAGAAGGAAAAGGGCTTCTAGTGGGTCATCTAACTTAGAAGAATCCAGTGGGGGTTCAAGCTCTTTTTTTGACAAAGGCAAGAGGAAGAGACTCCCCAGAAATAGCTCCCGAGATGAGTTTAAAAAGGATAAACCTACTACCTTTAATGGTGAGATCAAGAATGGTCAAGAAGTTGAGGCTTGGCTTCTTGGAATGAGGAAATATTTCCAAGTCCAAGACTATTCAGGAAATATGAAGGCAAGAGTTTCTATCTTCAATTTGAATGGAAGAGCGTCCATTTGGTGGGAGCACCTCAGACAAGTAAAGAGGATCAATGAAAGAAGACTTAAGTGGAAACAATTAAAGAAGTATTTCAAGTAGAAATACCTCTCTAATAGGTATTATGATGACAAAATTAAGGAACTCCATGAGCTAAGATTGGGACAACATACCATGGAAGAATATGCCAATAAATTAATAGAGCTGTTAAGGTATGTTAGGTACATCGAATATGAGAAGGTGAAGATCCAATGTTTCCTGAGTGGACTACCTCAATTCTACAAGGACTGAATTGAATTTGATGATCCTAGGACGCTGGAAGAATCTATTAGAAAAGCTAAGTACTGTTATGACCAGAACAAAGGCAAGATTGATCATCATAAGGCTTGGAAGGAAAAGAAGAATGAGGAGTTTACACAGAGAAAGAAAGGATTCAAACCTTCCAACTTCAGAAACCAACAACAAAGGAAACCATCACAGACTGTAAGTCATCCAGCCAGAGTGATGGGGGAAAATCCAAGAGATGCACAACAGAACAGGGAACCTATCCAATGTTGGAGGTGTGGAGGACCCCACACGAGTCGAAACTATCCACATGAGGAAGGGTATGTAAGGCCAACTTACAACGTCCAAGAAGCTGGAACTATGGGTCAGGTGGTAAGGACAGTCCCTAGGATTTATGGAATGTTAGAGGACCATCAAGAATATCACCAGTCTACTGTGGTCGAGGTTCAAGGTAATATTATTGAGTAATATGTCTATGTTTTGATTGACCCTTGTTCTACTCACAGTTATATTGCTCCTAGGATTGTTGAAGTTTGTGCTTTTAAGAAGTTAAAGCATAGTAATCCATGGTTAGTTCAGCTAGCCACTGGAACCAAGAGAAAGATCAGTGAGATTGTAGAAAAATGTCCATTAGAAATGAATGGGTTGGTGACTTACATAGATTTGAATGTTCTGCCACTTGGTTCCTATGAAATTCTTATTGGAATGATTGGTTAGAAGCTCATAGGGTAAAGCTTGAATGTTACAATAAGAATTTTGAATGCACTGATGAAGAAGGACACCCAAGAGTGGTAAGAGGCATTCCAAAATTTGTTTTTGTTAGGAATATTGCAGCCATGCAGCTGAAGAAGTTATGTAGGAAGGGTTGCCAGTTATATGCAGACCATGTTTTGGAGACAGCAGAGAACGAAACTTCCAGGTTGGAGGATTTTCATGTGCTATGTTAGCTGAAATATTTCACCTCCTACAGACAGCAAGGTGTTCCACTGGTCTAAATGGTTCAGATCCAGAACAAATAGAGGACAGAGGCTGAAGACTCTCCCTAGACGCTATAGATATCTAGAATATAAGGCTTTGATAGTCCACCTGTGTACCTGCAATCAAGATCAACATGAAACAGATCAAAGAAACTAGAATATGATCTACTAATCTATGCTAGTGACTAAGGAATCTAGCAACATATATGTGAAATCAAAACAACAACAACATATGTGGGACATAAATCAACTTGCATTAATGAAATATGAAGAATTTTACAACCAAGCCTTAGTGTTGACATGCATCTCCATGAAACCAAATTCTCATCCCCAAAAGCTCCGACTCTAGCTCTCTATGCTCTCTCCAAATGATCTTGGGCCAAGGATCAATCCAACAGCATAACAATACCTTCAATGTTCTCCCCTTAACCATGGCTATGAGCTCATATTTATAGGGCTTTAATGGATAGAGTAGGTTGAGAAATTAGTGGGTGAGGTGGCCTCTAAGATCCTAGGATGAGGGATCTCGAGCTCAACCAACCCACAATAGTAGGGATAAGGGAGGACACGAGGCTTATCATCTAGAAGCCTCGAGAAACTTCTCTTTTTCCCTTTTTACCCAGGGTACCACGTTTCTTCTTTAGTGATAGAGTGGTTCTAGTAATAATCGCTTATGGACCAAGGGCAACAAGCGGTGGCACCGCTTATGGGAAACAGATGATGGGCTGTGCGAACAAGGGTACCGCTCCTAGATAAAGGGGCATGCGTGGTGCTGGGAATTTTCATGTAAGATTGATGAAAAACCATTTAGTTTCCATTCCAGAAGTCAGGATTCAGGGCAAGTAGGTATGTCAAATGTCTTATCACATGATGGTGACAGGATTTTGGTATAACATGCTACAGGAATTCAGGGATGTTTTCCCTGATGATGTTCCAGGGCTTCCTCCAAAGAGGGATATTGATTTTACCATTGACCTTGTGCCAGGAGCAGCACCAGTGTCCAAGGAACCCTACAGGATGAGCACACTAGAGTTTTTAGAATTGAAGATGCAACTTCAAGAATTATTGGAGAAAAAGTATATCATCTGAGTGTGTCTCCTTGGGGAGCACCAATTTTGTTTGTAAAGAAGAAAGATGGTACACTCAGGTTGTGTATTGATTACAGATAGTTGAACAAAGTCACGGTTAAGAACAAGTATCCTTTACCTCGAATTGATGATCTTTTTTATCAAATGAGAGGGACAAGGGTGTTTTCTAAGGTTGACTTGAGGTCTGGTTATCATCAAGTAAGAATTAAGGATGAAGACATTCATAAGACAACATTTAGAACAAGGTATGGAGACTATGAGTTTGTAGTGGTGCCATTTGATCTCACAAATGCACCAACTACCTTTATATGCCTTATGAATAGTGTTTTCAGCAGGTATTTGGACAAATTTGTTCTTGTTTTCCTTGATGACATTCTTATCTATTTTCAGAATGGGGAAGAGAATGAAGAACACCTAAGAATTATTTTGAAATTGTTGAGGGAGCATAAGTTATATGCCAAGTTGAGTAAGTGTGACTTCTATAACGATATAATTCACTACTTGGGACACATCATATTAGATGAAGGCACATCTATGGACCGTGAAAATATTGAGGCCATCATGAGTTGGCCAACTCCAAGGAATGTGATAGATGTCAGGTATTTTATGGGACTCATAGGATATTACAGGAGATTCATTGAAGGATTCTCCAAGGTTGCAAATCCTATCACTTCCTTGAAAAGGAAGGGGATGATATTTGAATGAACACCTAAAGGTGAGGGAATCTTCCAGTAGTTGAAGAATCTTCGCATAAGTGCACCCATTCTGAAAACTGCAGACCTAGAAAAGGACTTTGTGGTGTGCACTGATGCATGTGGTCAAGGAATTGGAGGAGTTCTTATGCTAGAAAGTCATGTGATATGTTATGAGTCTAGAAATTTAAAAGATCATGAGAAGAATTATGCCACTCATGACTTAGAGCTTGTATCCATAGTACATGCTCTCAAGATGTGGAGGAATTACTTAATGCGTAGAAAAATTGAGTTGAGAACTTACCATTGTGGTCTGAAGTATTGATTGATCATCCAACACTAAATGCTAGACAAGCTAGGTGGTTGGAGTTTTTATGTGAGTTTGATTTTGAAATCAAACACATAAAAGGGAAGGAGAATAAAGTGTCTGATGCACTCAACAAGAAGGTGCATGAAATGCATGTGACATCTCTTAGTGTTTTCCAATCAGATCCGAGATAGTTGATTGTGAATCATGCTGATGAGGATGAGTTGTATGTGTAGGTCAAGGATAAATTGCGGCAACAGAATCCTGAGAAGAGATATAAGGGATATAAATTGGAAGAAGATGGGCTTCTCACCTACAAGAACAGAATTTATATCCACATGTATCAGATTTAAGGAGAGTTGTTATGGATGAGATCCGTCAAGCTCCATATTCTGGTCACCCAGGATATCAGAAGACAATTGCTACAACCAAAAAGCAGTAAATTTGGCCAGGAATGAAAAAGGATATTGTTGAATACATTTCAAGGTGCATGAAATGTCAACACGTGAAGGTTGTTAAACTAGTAGAAACAAGGAAGGTCTTCCAACATGCATGTGTTCTTGCATGCAGAAGACTTAAATTAGGAAACCAGTTGTATTTAATTTACATTTCCTAAGTTTACTTTGGAAAATAAATTAAAGTGATATAAATTAACTTAGTGAAACACTAATTAAAGTGAAAGTGAAATTAGGGTTTTTTCTTTACCACTAGTCAAAGTGTAAGTGAAATTAGGGTTTTTTCTTTACCACTAGTTAAAGTGAAAGTGAAATTAGGGTTTTTGCTTTACCTAATGTTATAAAAGAGAGATCAATTGGTGGAGAGGACACACACACACTTGTATTCCAATAGAGACAGGATACAGATAGGGAGAGAAAGTCAGACAGAGGATTTAGCTGGGAAGACAGAGGAGCAAGCAGCAGGATCACTGAGCTTTGTACAACTGGGCCGTACACTCACATAGGAGGGTGCTAAGGTTTATCTGGGGTTTTTCCCAGTGATTTTTCCATGTAACTACATTCACCAGGTTTGGGTGAATTTGAAGTATTGTAAATACTCCATATTTTCTCATAATAAAATCTATATCTAACTGCTGCACTGGTTTTCCCATCTTGGATTTTTTTCGGGGGTTTCCATACCCAAAATAATAGTGTCAATATTGTGATGTGATGTTGTGATTTATTTCTCAGTTTTATATTCCCCTGCATACTGTAAAAGATATTCATGTGTGGTTATCAGTAGAGACATTTCATGCAATGTTAGACCTAGTTTGAATATTAAAGGAATACATGGTATTAGAGATCCGGTGAGCTAAAGATGAGAGATTTGCAACAACAATAATATATCAAGGGTAGTCTATTGATGACACAAAATTAGATTGGGGATCTAGGGTTTGATAGGTACACTTCACTATGGTCATGCAGTTGAGAGTTTAGGATAGGCTCCAGGGTGCTAAAAAGTTTCCTACATGGAAAGAAAGGATCACAAGTATCATGGCGTCAGTGATGCAGAGGAGCACATTGAATCCACGAAGGTTGTACCCACAGATCCGACAAATCTAGAATCTTGGAAGAAGATTGATTCCTGATCCATGTTGATTATCATGGATGGAGTGAAGGACCATATAGTCCCTCACCTTTCTGGTAAGAAGACCGCATTAGAGTTGTGGAAGGATTTGGAGAGTTTGTACCAAAGCAAGAACAAGAATTGGAAGATGGTGTTGCAAGAGAGGATGCACGACACCAAGATGGCCAAGGGAGAAGGAGTGGTGCCTTATCTCACAAGGCTCACATAGATCAGGGATGAGCTTGGAGATGTTGGCTCTAAGACTGATGATGAGGAGCTAGTTCAAATAGCTCTCAATGGATTCTCTAAGCCATGGGACACCTTTATCAATGGTGTGGTGGCTAGGGAGAATATTCCTGATTGGTAGAGACTTTGGGATGACTTTGTGTAGGATGAGACCATCATGGGTCAAGGATCAGGCTCATCCAGCAGTGCCCCACACATTGTGGATGAGGAGGCTCTAGCCCTTACAGGGAAGAGGAAGGGGGAGGCACAGACGAAGAAGGATAGTAAGAAGAACCTTGATGTGTCAAAGGTCAAGTGTTTTATCTGCCACAAGTAGGGACACTTTGCCTCCCAGTTCCCAAACAAGATGAAGAAGAGTAATACTCAAATGGCTGGATATGCAGAGGTGGATGAGTTCAGCAGGAACTTCGATGAGGATTTCTGCTTGATAGCTTGCATGGAAAGCACCACAGGAAGAAGCATATGGTACATCAAAAGTGGGGAATCTAGTCACATGAATGGACAAAAGAGATTCTTCAGAGACTTGCAGGAGGGTGGAACAAGGATCCACGTTGATTTGGGTGATGATGCATGGTATCAGGCCCAGGTAGTTGGCACTATTTCATTTGAGAGGGAGTCTGGAAAACCCCTCAGCTTTGCTGATGTGTTATATGTACTAGGACTGACCAAGAACCTTATATCAGTATCCACTCTGCAAGATAAGGGATATCAGGTGAAGTTCTGTGACCATAGAGAGTATATTAGGCACAAGGGGTCAGATGGGAGCTTGGAATAAGGAGCAGGAAAGTGTACATATTACACTTTAAGCCTGCAAAGGCTCTAGTCAGCAGCAACAACAACAGTCAAGGTGAGTTGTGGCATAGGAGGATGGCACACTTAGACCATGGAGCACTAAATCATTTGAGATAGGTAGTCATTGGAGTCCCTCAAGTACAAGAGGAAAAGCATAACCACTGCAAGGGTTGTGCTTTGGGGAAGAACATTAGGAAGCCTTTCCCATAGCGTGAGCACAAGTCTAAGAATCCCTTGGACTTGGTGCATTCTGATGTATGCAGACCTATGAGTTTCCATTTTTTCAGTGGTTACAGCTACTGCATAACCTTCATTGATGAGTATTCTAGGAAGACTTGGATCTATTTCTTGAAGGCCAAGTCAGAGGTATTTGAGAGGTTCCGAGAGTTCAAAACTCTCATGGAGAGCCAAACAGGAAAGAAGATACAGGTGTTGAGGACAGACAATGACGGTGAGTACACCTTCAATGATTTCATGGAGTATTGTTCAACTGAGGGGTCAATAAGGAGAACACTGTGCCCCATACCCCTCAATAGAATGGAGTTAAAGAGTGGAAGAACATGACTATGGTTGGAGCAGCCAAGGTTATGCTATTTGATTAGGGATTACCACTATTCCTCTAGGTCGAGGCATACAAGACTATAGTATACATTCAGAACATATGTCCCAACATAGCTTTGGGGAGGAAGAAACCAGAGGAGGTCTTCATAGGAACCAGGCCAGATGTGAGTCACATTTGCATATTTATAAGTGTCTGCTATTTTCATGTTCATGCTGACAATAGGAAGAAGCTGGACCCTTCTGGAGAGAAGGGGTTACTTGTTGGTTACAGTGATATTTCGAGGCATATAGAGTTTACATTCCTACTCGCAAGAGGATCATTGTGAGCAAGGATGTCTATTTCAATGAGGATAGGGACTTGCAGAGATCTTTGGACTTACTAGCAGAGCAACAACTAGCACAAGAGTCGGGGGTCAAGTTGGAGGAGCCAGATGTATAGGTACAGGTACAGACACAAAGCACAGGTTCTGGTGGTCAAAGGGAGTAAGGTGGACATGATCCTATAGTCATTGACTGGGAGGATGAGCTATGGTAGGAGATGTATATATAGAAACCAAAACAGGTTGACACTAGGCCAAGTCCTAAGTGGTTTAGGTCCACAGTATAGGATTCCAAGAAGGTTGATCCTCCACAGAGATATTTTAGATGGAGTGTACCACCAGAGAGGTTTAGTTACATGTCACTGATGACAGAGTTTATTAACTTTGAACCTTATAGCTTCGGGGGGATGCACAACATGATGTGTAGAAGGAGGCTATGTTTGAGGAGTATGACTCCACTATGAAAAACCAGGTATCGAAGGTTGTGCTGAGGCCACAAGGGAAAAAGGTGGCGGGATCTAGATGGATTTACAAGGTGAACCATGCAACATATGGAAGTGTGGAGAAGTACAAGGCATGATTCATGGAAAAGGGGTTTTCACAGAAGGAGGGAATTGATTATGAGGAGACCTTCGCTCTTATTTCTAGGTATTCTTACATTCGGACCATTATCTCACTAGTAGCTGAGATGGGTTGGCGTTTCCATCAAATAGACATCAAGACTGCCTTCCTCAATGGAGTGATAGAGGAGGAGGTGTATATTGAGCAGCCATAGGGGTTTGATGTGGAGAATAGGGAGACACATGTATGCAGATTGCATCGATCTCTTTACGGGCTCAAGCAGGCACCTCGAGCATGGTGCTCGAGGATTGACAACTATCTACAGGAGATGGGATTTCAGCGGAGTGAGGCTGACCACAACTTGTACTTATTGATAGGTGAGGTGCCTCTCATACTGGTCCTATATGTGGATGATCTCTTTTTGACAAGAGATGAGAGGCTGATTGGAGACTGCAAGTCCAACCTTGCAGTGGAGTTTGAGATGAAAGACCTTGGGCTAATGCATTACTTTTTGGGATTGGAGGTTTGGCAGAGAGATGGATGCATCTTCATTGGACAGGGGAAGTATGCAGTAGAGATCTTGAAGAGATTCAAGATGGAGGACTGCAAGCCTACGGCCATACCTCTAGTTTCCAACTAGAGGAATATTGATGCATCAGGGTGAGACGAATTTGATCCTACCTTGTATCATCAACTTATCAGATCATTTATGTATCTGGTCAACACTCAACCAGACATCAAATTTGCAGTCAAATCTTTGAGTCAGTTCATGGTGAACCCTCAGAGAGTGCATTGGACGGTTGTGAAGCACATACTTCGCTACATCAGAGGTACAATTGAGTATGGATTGGTTTATGAGCGTAGGGGGAGTGTACAGTTAGCAGGTTTCACAGATGCTGACTGGGAAGGATGTGTAGAGGAGAAAAAGAGTACTTCAGGTTGTTTTTTTAGCATTGGATCAGGGGTTTTCTCTTGGTTCAGTAGGAAGCATAATTTAGTTGCATCGAGTGTGAGCTAGAGGCTACAGTAGCTCATTGTGACAATCAGAGTGGCATTAGGCTATCTGAAAATCTAGTGTTCCATAACCAAAGAAAACACATAGACATCAAGTACCACTTCTTGAGAGATTGCATTCAGAGGGGAACCATTCGGTTGGAGTACATACAGACAGATGAGTAGGTGGTGAACATTTTCACCAAGGCACTTTGCAGACAGAGTTTTGTGAAGTTCAGGTATAAGTTGGGGTTGCTACCGAATCCCTTCCTTGTTGAGAGGGAGTGTTCTTGCAACAAGGAAGGTCTTCCCGCATGCATGTGTTCTTGCATGCAAAAGACTTAAATTAGGAATCCAGTTGTATTTAATTTACTTTTCCTAAGTTTACTTTGGAAAATAAATTTAAGTGATCTAAATTAACTTTAGTGAAACACTAGTTAAAGTGAAAGTGAAATTAGGGTTTTTGCTTTACCACTAGTTAAAGTGAAAGTGAAATTAGTGTTTTCAATTTACCTCAAGTTATAAAAGAGAGATCAATTGGTGGAGAGGACACACACACACTTGTATTCTAACAGAGACATGATATAGGCAGGGAGAGAAAGTCAGACATGGGATTTAGCTGGGAAGACGAAGGAGCGAGCAACATGATCACCAAGCTTCATACAGCTGGGTCGTACACTCACACATGAGGGTGCTGAGGTTTAACTGGGGTTTTGCCCATTGATTTTTTTGTGTAACTACATTCACCATGTTTGGGTGAATTTGCAGTATTGTAAATGCTCCACATTTTCTCATAATAAAATCTATATTTGACTGCTGCACCGATTTTCCCATCTTGGGTTTTTCTAAGGTTTCCATACCCAAAATAATAGTGTCAATATTGTGATATGATGTTGTGATTTATTTCTTAGTTTTATATTCCACTGCATACTATAAAATATATTCATGTGTGGTTATTAATAGAGATCTTGCATGCACTGTTAGCCCTAGTTTGAATATTAAAGGAAAACTTACAAAGGTTGAGCATCAACACCCAATAGGTTTGCTGTAGCCTTTGTCGATTCCAGAGTGGAAATGGGAAGTCATTTCCATGGACTTCACTACAGGTTTGCCAATGACTTGGAGACAACATGATACTATCATGCTTGTGGTGGAAAAGTTGACAAAGGAAACACATTTTATACCAGTCAAGTCTACTCATAAGATTGATGACATTGCAAAAATCTTCATGAAGGATATTTTCAAGTTGCATGGGTTTCCTAAGGCAATAGTTTCTGAGAGGGATGCCAAGTTCACTTCCAATTTTTGGAAAGGGTTGTTTGCAGATTTGGGTACAAAGATCAATTTTAGCACTACTTACCATCCTCAGACTAATGGTCAGACAGAAAGGGTGAATAAAATGTTGGAAGACATGCTTCACATGTATGTGATGGACAAGCCAACCAAGTGGGAATACTACTTACACTTGGTAGAATTTTCATACAACAATGGACATAAAGCATCCTTGGGGATGAGTCCATATGAAGCTTTGTATGGAAAAAGGTGTAGGACACCTGTGACTTGGGATAATCATGTGAACATGATTGTGCTTGGGCTAGAGTTGCATAAGGAGATGGAGCAAGAGGTTGCAAAGATAAGGCAGAATCTGAAGGCAGCCTAGGACAGATAGAAGAGCTATGATGATAAGCATAGAGTGCACGGAGAATTCTCTGTTGGGGATCATGTTTACCTGAGAGTGAGGGAAAAGAAGAGTTATTTGAATCTTGGAAGTTGTGCCAAGTTGTCCCCTATATATTGTGGACCTTTTGAAGTGCTTAAAAGAATAGGGCCAGTTGTATATAGACTTGCATTTCCTGCTAGCACTAGAGCTCATGATTTTTTTTCATGTTTCTTTGCTTAAGAAATACATACATGACCCTAACCATGTGATTAATTGGGTTGTGATTCAGGTGGAACCCGAGGGAGAGTTTCGAATCGAGCTAATGTGCATCCTCAACAGGAAGGTCACCATGCTCCAAAACTGAGCCATAGGATAGGTAAAGGTGCAATGGGAGCACTACGGTCCTGAAGAGGCTACTTAGGACCTGGAGGATGCCATGCGATTGGCACATCCATTTTTGTTCAATTCTGCGGAGCACTGAGGATAATGCTAGTGTAGCATTTTTGTTCAATTTTGTAATCACTGAGGACAATGCTAATTGAAGGGGGAGGGGAATGTAACACCCCATTTTTGACCCCATGATAATTGGACTGTACATGATGTATATATTGTATGAATCATGGAAAGGAGATAAAGGCCAAGACCCTGCCATTGATGGATGTTTTGTGATAGGTGACCAAGGATGATTCCTATGATCTTAGTGCTAGTTATGCACAGGCATGTTTTGATATATCATGTAAATGTACAAATTAATAAAAATGCCACAGTTAGCTATGGAACTACAACATAAAGAGATGGGGGCATGATTTCAAAAAGGAACAGGGTGGGAGAGTTGGTCAAACCTCTGAGCCTATAGGGTTAAGCCAGATGTCAATGAGAGAACCTTGAACCCTCAGCTACCTTCATCCTCTATCCTCAATCATTAATTCCTTTCAGAAACCGGATGAGGCAGTTAATGCCTGGGGCGGTGCAGGGCATGATAGACTGCGGTCTACGTAGGCCTGTAGCCTGAGGGATCACATGCTTTTGCTTCTGCAGGACGCAATCACGTGATGCATTCCCAGTCAGTTAGGGAAGGTTTCATTTGTGGTTTTTTGCACGCTCCTTAGTCAGTCATTCATTCAATTCGAAGCATTCCATCGTGGAGCATTCTCATCTTTCATTTCACGCTGCTATTCGCTCTCTCTAGTTTGGTCATGCGAGCTGAGCATTTACCCTATTGCAAAACCGTGTTTTTTTCCTTTGTTTGTCGGTCTATTGTTTAGTGTTCACCATCTAGGTCATCCCCTTCTCCCCGAATAGGAAACCGGTTGTTTTGCTAAGTGATTAAGCGACGGAGATCACTCGATTTGGTGAACGAGAGTGGTATTTTGTGTTTTTCCCCAGCATTGGTGTTTTCCTGCAACGAAAAACCTCTATTTTACTGATCCTATAGTGTGTTTTCTGTGTCACAGTGAGGAGCCTGTTTTTTGGTTTACAATGTGCTTGATTGTGTGGTGTACCCCAGCTTTGGGTCTGATTGGTATGTAATACTTAGGAATGGAAGGAATAGAAATGGGCGTGCTAACCTAGTGCAGAGAGGAACCTCAGGAAAATATAAGAGTGGCTGGTAGATCCTTACTGCATTCCCTGAAGAGCACTAGAAGGGAGGCATAGCGTGAGGGACTGTTGAGTAGAGAAAGGGATGCTACCTTGTGTTGGGGTGCAGGTAACGTGGATGCCCAATCAGATAGATCTTGTGGAGGTGTCCTTATCTCTTGATTGAGCCACTAGCTTATCCATTTTACCTTTCCACTGCCTTAGCATCCTGTAAACCTAAGGGAGATTAGCTTGGCCTTGGGGCCTGTTAACCCAATTGGATCTTGGTTTGGCTGAGTCTTGTTTTGCATTTGGTTTGTGTGTAATCCTTCACTAGACAACCTGTTAACCCAACCATTGAGAGATGTCTTGGAACTGTGTTGACATCAATGACAACCATATCACACTCTGATTTCTTTTCCATATGACCACAAATTCTCCAACAGTCTCCCCCTGACCACAAAACCTCCAAAAATATCCCCCTTTGGCTTTGTTTGAAATATTCAACTTCTGGATGCATGTTGTACTAGTAATCATCAATATGTTTATCATCTGTAACAAACAACTTCTCCGCCTTTGACATCAATGTCAAGGAAGCCTCTATAACACAACTCCCCCTATCAAAGTGAATACATTATTTGGAATAGGATATGATACCTAGCTTTTGGAATAGGTACTAAAACCATGTCTTTGTTAAGGGTTTAGTGAAGATATCAATAGTATGTTCTGAAGAAGGGATAAAATTAAATTGAACTACTTTGTTTGTAATCTGCTCCCTTAAGAAGTGATACTTAATAGGTATGTGCTTGGTCTTGGAATGAAGGACTTGATTTTTGGACATACTAATGGCGCTGGTATTATCACAATGGAGAGGAATGGGGTTAACATATTTTACCTATAGGTCTGCCAGTGTCTGAATCATCCAGATAATTTGTGTACAGCAGGTGGCATCAACAATGTAATCATCTTCTGTAGTGGATAAGGATATTGATCCTTTCTTCTTACTCAACCATGCAACTAAAGAATCACCTAAGAAGAATGCACCTCCACTTGTGCTCTTCCTTTCATCCAAACAATTTTCCCAATCAAAATATGAATATGGAGTTAACTGAAGATTTTGATTTCTAGGATACCAGAGACCATAAGTCATTGTTCCCTTCAAATATTTGAATATCCTCTTCACAACCACCAAATGAATTTGCTTAGGAGCAGACTAAAATCTTCCTACCATTCCAACAACTTGCATGATATTAGGACAAGATGATGTGATGTATAGGATAGTTCATATCATTGATCGATACGTTCTCTGATCAACATCTAGTGAGGGATCATCCTTGCTAAGTTTACACCCAATAACTATAGGTATACTGACAGGTGATGAGTCTTCCATTTGAAATTTCTTCAACATCCCCTTCAAAAACTTTTCTTGGGAGAGAAATAATCCTTCGGGACTCTGGATAATGTGAAGACCAAGAAAGAATGACAGTTATCCTATCATTGACATCTCAAAATTAGATTGTATGGCATTAGAAAACCACTGCATAGAAGAATCATTCGTGCATCCAAATATAATGTCATCCACATACACCAAAACTACTAATAGATTATCACCTTCAAATTTGATATACAAGTTACTATCAACAGTACCTTTCTTGAAACCTTTGTCTTGTAGATATTTATCCAATCTCTGATACCAGGCTCTGGGTGCTTGTTTCAATCCATATAGAGCCTTCTTCAATTTGCAGACATTATCGGGATTGTATGTCAGTTGGAACCCTTCAGGTTGATCTATATAGACTTTTTCTTCCAGATCTCCATTGAGAAAGGTTGAATTAACATCCAGCTAATATAATTTGAAGTTCTTATGAGTGGCATAGGAAAGAAACATTCTGATGGATTCCAATCGTGCTATTGGTGCAAAATTTTCATCAAAGTCTTATCCCTCAACTTGGGCATACCCTTTGTAGACTAATCGAGCTTTATTCCTCACAAATTGTCCTTGTTCATTCATCTTGTTTTTAAACACCCACTTGGATCCTATTACCTTTTTATCTACAGGTCTAGGAACCAACTCCCAAGTGTTATTTTTCTCAATCTAATCAAGCTCTTCATTCATGGCTTTAACCCAATCTTCATCTTCACTAGCCTCTTCAAATTCTTAGGTTCCATCATAGATAGGAAAGAAATCTGAGATTGTTCTAAAGCTTTGAACAAATTTCTTCTTGTCTGCACTCCTTTATTCTTGTCCCCAATTATTTGACTTTCAGGATGATTCTTTTGAACTATTCTAGAAGGTGCTTTTGTTTCTGTCTACTGCCTTGAATCTATCTAAGTGTTTGCATGTTCATCATCTGACTCTGAATATTCTTGTTATGATTCTTGGAACTATTTTTCTTTAACTTCTACTGTATCTTCTGTATCTGGTTCAACACTGCTTATTTCAATGTCTTTCACTGGGATTCCTTCATCGATCTTGATATCAATACAATCAACCAATTTGTGCAGCCTCTTATTATAACAAATATACCCTTTACTGTTTACAACATATCCTAAGAGGATACATTCATCATCCATGACATCATATTTCCCAAGATGTTCATCATTATTTTTGATATAACACTTACTTCCAAACACTTTAAAGTGTTTGATAGAAGCAGGTCTTCCAAACCATAGTTCATAGGGAGTCTTATCACTGTTCAGCCTTAGGTGAGATTTATTAAGAATTGCCTCTACCCAGTATGTCTGAGAAATATTCTTTTCACTCATCATTGATCTTGTCATCTATTGTACTGACCTATTCTGTCTCTCAACAACTCCATTCTTCTATGGGGTCCCTGGAATAGTGTATTTTCTCTTAATTCCATTTTTATCACAAAAATCCTTGAAGTCTCCTGAACAAAACTCTTCTCCTCTATCAGATCTTACTGTATTTAGTATTTTTCTTGTTTGATTCTCAGTCGGGGCCTAAAAATTTTGAACTTTTCAAGTGCCTCAGATTTTTCTTTCAGAAAAGAAACCCCTGTAAGTCTAGAACAATCACCAATGACCAACATAAAATATCTTTCTCCTCTTTTGCCTTATTTTCTTGATGGTCCACACAGATCCATATGTACTAACTGAAGTGGTTTATCTGTTGATGTGAAGTTCTTGGATTTAAACTATGTGCAAGTCAGTTTTCCCATTTGACAGGGTTTACAAACATAGTCAAGTGTCTTTGATATCTTTGGAAGATCTCTTACTGCCCCATTTTTCACAAGTTTGATTATATGATCAAAGATTAAATGTCCAAGTATCATATGCCAAATCCAACTTTCATCATACTTTCTTAGATGTCATTCTTCTTGTTCTTCTTTCAAGACATAGACATTGTTTTCAGTTCTTATACCTTTTGCAACCAATTGTCCTAAGGGTACTTTCTTTATCTTGCAATATTTATAAGTGAAAATAACTTCACATCCTTTGTCGCAAACCTAATTGACACTAAAAAGATTATGTTTTAGTCCATCTACAAACAACACATCTTGGGATTTCCCTTTGCCATTACTCAACTTGACCATTCCTTTTCCTTTGATCGTCCCTGGAGCATCATTTCCAAAAGTTACATTTCCTAATTTATTTTCACTTAGAGACATAAATTTACTTTTATCACCACTCATATGTTTGGAACATCCACTGTCAATGTACTAGGGGCCTTTTTACTTCTGAACAGAAAGGACTAAGCCACATTTGTTATCTTCTTTCTTCTTCCAAACTTTATTACTTCCAGTAGAGTAATTCAATATTGGATATGTTTTGTAATCTTTCAGATGACAGTTTGAAGCCTTGTGTCCAAATTTATGACAAACACAACACTCCATCTTGTTGTACAGTAAATGAAAAGAATTGTTATTTCTATCATGAGTTATTCTTTGTGTTGTATGTAGCTCTTGTTTGCTTTTTGATTGTCTTGTTCTATGTTGTAGCCCTTGAGTGTTCCTTGATTGCACGTTTCTAAAATTAAATGCATAGTTTGCAACTTTGTGACCAAAATTAGAGCATCAATAACACTAATCATAGAAAAAAAATTGGTACCTTAATCTTGGAGGTATTTCCTTTTATTGAATATGTTTCTGAACATTCCTTGGTTGATAATTCTGATATGAATTCTTGACTCTTGTACTTGCCTCGTTTCCTTTTGTTTGCATAGTAGGTTCGCATTCTGACTGTTTGATGCATGAACCTTCTTCATAGCCAAGACCTATTTTTACCCATGGGGACCTTTGCTTGCTGAGAATGTTGTTCAATTCCTCTGAAGCCTTGATACTTGACATATTCTGCTGGTACAGAGCTGCCACTACTTCTGCTTCCAAATCTTCACATCTCTTTTTCCCTTCTGTTAATTGTTGTATGAGAAGCTATTCTATCTTCTTTGCTTCTTCTAGTTCCAATTTTAACAGGGCGATGTCTTCACTTGGTTTTTTGCCATTCTTTTCATACTGCACCAGTAATTGTTTTTGTTTTCTTTTCTTTAATATGATCCTGTCAATTTACTCTAGAGCACTGTTTAGTTCCCCTTCCATGTCCACCATGGATTCTTCCTCATTCAGGTCACTTTCTATACATTCATTTCCAATATTATCTATGGCCATAAGCATAAAGTTGTTCACTTCATCTTCACCAGATGAATCACTATCTGTTTCTTTTGAAGAGTCAACATCATTTACACAAGATTTTCTTTTTGTGTTTAGCCTCTTTACCGTATTTAGTAAATGAATAACTTTCATTATCATCAGAGGTCTACCTCTTGTGCTTGAGGAGACATTTGGAAGAAAAATGACCTATTTTACCACATTTAAAACATTAAACGGCATTTTACCTTTGTATTTACTTGAACCTTTGTTCAGCCTCCTTACAAATTTTTCCTCAACTACATCCATTTCATAATCAACGTCCTTATCTTCCTTAAAAGAAGCTTCTCTAGTGGTGGATTTGTCTTTACCAATCCTCATTTCATAGGCTGTCAGAATTCCTAGGAGTTGGTCCATAGGCAGAGTTTTGAGATCACTCAATTCTTCTGTTGCTGAGAATTTAAGACTGAATCTTTCAGGAAGAGATCTTAGAATTTTATGAACTAATAAGGCTTCATCAAACTTTTCACCAAGACCCTTCATGGCATTTACAGTTTCTTCTATTCTTAGGAAATACTTACTAACTGTCTCATCCTCATTCATCTTCAGTTGTTCAAATTTTAGTCTATATGTCTGAAGCTTGGCATCCTTTACCTTTTCATTCCCTTCATAATTGTTTACAAACTTATCCCACATTTCTTTCATAGATTCAAGTTGCATTACTTTAACAAAGTCGGCCTCTACAAGACCACTCGGGATAACGTTCATTTCCTTGGCATTAAAACTGAATTCCAGCTTGTCATCTCTGGAGGCTAGAAAAATTGGATTTACATAGCCAGTCTCTACTACACCCCACACATTAGCTCCCAATGACATTATATAGGTTCTCATTCTAACTTTCCAAAAGGAAAAATTGGTTCCATCAAACATAGGAACCTTTTTTGATGAAGTCCCTTCATAACTAGTCATGTTTAAGCTTTCATATCTACCTTTAGACAAAAGCAACCTTCTTTGATACCAATTGTTGAAATTACTCAAATAGCTGAGGCAGCGGGGGGTGAATCAGTTATTTGTAAATCTAAAACCATTTTTCATTATTTAAACCATTATTACACATTACATATTTAGTTATGATATTGCAGCAAGTATAACAGCTGAGATGATGATTATCAATCACACACACATGATAGAAACATACAAATATTCACTTTATTTGATCACCTACTCAAATGAGGTTGTAACCTCTGTTTTACATAGTCCTTCTTGTGGAGAGCACCAACTCTCATATTTTTCTAGCATCAAATAGAATCATATTCTCTAGCTACAATTGAGTGAAAGCACCAACTTCCACTTATACAGGCTTCAACATGTACAGAGAAGATAACATGTTTTTCCTAGCACCACCCTTCCACCCTTGTTTCTCAGATTTAAATGTGTTCAGTACAAATTATAGAAAAACAGATATAACATTGCATACCAACTCAGTTCTGATCTTCTTCTGGGTTTATGTACCTTGGTTCCCCTCATTATCTACATTCTGGATATTCAGAGTTCTTTGTTATTCTGCAATTCTCACTTTACCGACGATCTTGGCATCAGCTTCTTTGTCTTTAGAGAGTGCACCACACCATTCATCATGCATATCCTTTTATACATATCTGTCCTTAAAACCTTTAACTATTCGTATGCCTGACGCTCCATTTCCATAACTAATCAACCTGTTCGGTGCCTTGTGACAGACCAAAAGTCCAATCGCTGAGTAATCTTGAATTTCTACAACGTATCTTCGCCATTTGGCTTCTTTCACACTTGTAGTTTTCTGCAACAAATTAGAGTTTCCACTCTCCTGGTTCCATAGTTCTGGTTCCGAAGTACAGGTTCCGCACCAATCATTCCACACCATTGATCTTCTTCGAGCTCTCCATGACCGTTGATATGCTGAGGAAATCAGATATCGGATATGTGATTTTTCTTGATATCATTTCATGATTTCCGCTTTTCATCTTCCGCACATCCTTTTCTGCATAATCAATCCACATCCTCGATTTCTTGTACAACATTTTTGTATCGTTGATCATAGATCCGGTGCAGGATACGGATCCCAGATTTTCAACATTTTGTGAAACAACTTCCATACGTTTCCAATTTCCATCTTCCGCTTGCAAAACTCCTTCCACGACGTCGATTTCTTATGCAACATTTTTTGACCGTCGATCTTAGATCCGGTGTGGGATGCGGATCTTGGGTTTTCAACATTTGTTTGGAAAACTTCTAGACTTTTTGCTTTTCGACTGCCGCTTTCTGCTATCTGCTTTTCGATTTCAGAAATCAGAAATCTAACTTTTCTTATTCTCAAAATTTTGGACTTCCACCTTTCCGCTCCTGCACTGCCGCTTTTCACTTTCCAACTTCGAAAATCAGAATTCAAACTTTTCTTATTCTTGAATTTTTGGACTTCTACCTTTCCACTCTTGCATTTTTGCTTTCCGATTTGCGACTTCGGAAATATGAAATCAAACTTTTCTTATTCTCAAACTTTTGGAATTCTGCCTTTTTGGTCCTGTACTGCAACACTCCTTCCGCACCGTCGATTTCTTGTGTGGGTTCACTCCTGAACGTCAGATCTGTTCATCAGATTACCTTTCAAACTTTGCATATTTGTTCTTGACCGTTGATTTCTTGTGCAGGATAATACCTGGCTGTCAGATTTGTCCATCACAATAATTTCGCGTCCAGCCTTTGTGTTAAATCCTCTCCTATTTCAACGAGCGAAATGATTCATGAGTGCTGGATATTAATCCCCCTCATATCAACGACAGACTCCAAATACTTAAAACCTGATTCCATGAAAATTTCATGCATAGTCCCTGTTGTTAATCAACTTGCTAGTTTAACCAGTGGAATCGTTGATGACCGTCAAATCAGGATCGACGCTAGAATCCAAATGTCATAGGGCGATTTTTATTCAAATTTCACTCACATGAAAATTTTCTTCCATCGTGCTAGTTCTCCCAATGAAATGCCACACAGCCGTCGATATGCTTCAGGATCAATCACATCCATTGGTCTTGATCTCCCTTACAACGATTTATTTCCAATTTCGCAAGCTGACCCGTCCTTTATCTTCCTCTCTATTCTGAGTCATTTGTTCATACTATGCACATCTGGATCAAATGATTGGAACTATGTTGTGCCATTAGCCATGGATTCTTATGAGTCCTCCGTTCATCTGGATCATGCTTGGAACTATGTTTCCATCAATTACAACCATATCACACTTTGATTTGTTTTCCATATGACCACAAATCCTCCAACAATCTCCCCCTGACCGAAAAACCTCCAACTTCTTCTAGGATATCCAATCAATCTCTATTCCAATAGATATTTTACATGATATTCCCTATATATTGGTATTATATATATTATTGGTTTATATAATATATGATATATATTAGCCCCAAGGGTTGGGTCAATTTGTAGATGCACTTTTTTCTATATCAAGTGTGGTCTCAAGATTAAATCTCATTGGCACTTTTGGTGTTGAAGGGTTCTCATTTGGTATGGTTTGTGGTCTTTACCTTCAATCCAAAAATTATAAGGGTTAAGTTAGAGAACTCCACAAGGGATAGTATGATAGTAATACTCACCACCATTCTTCACTCAAGTGTGTGAGGGTGGACAACATGGATGGAATACATCATGAATGGAAAGAGATAATGTAAATGCTATGATTGAAATATATCAAACTATATATTTTCGATCTTAATCATATATCAAGCAATATTAGATCACTTGATCCTAACCTTTTTTTGGTTTAAGTTGCATGTGGCCCTAACACGTGTATGTATTTTAGTTCTTTCATCCATTGCGTTTAATCTATATTCCAATGTCACCTATAGATTAGAATCTACCTATAATTCGATAGAATGTGATAGAATACCAGTGTTGAACAAAAAATACAAGAGAAAAGTAGATAGAACTTGAGAAAAAAATACTTGCATTGATGATATTGAAAAGAGAGAAATGTTCACTTGCCTCTCCGAGGGGGAAAACTCCTATGAAAATAGTTGCAATACAATAACAATCCTTGATTACAATACACAACCTTGTACTCTATACATAGTGCATCAATAGATAGACCCAGTACTCGTATGCCACTTGGAATAACTACTTGTGTCTCTAGGATCACGATGTTTGTCAGAAGGATGAAGAACCCATGTAACCATGCATAATATTTGTAGTGGTTGGCTAGTATGTCCTCCATGTCGACATCTCATGGTTTCACATGATACGTATCACATATGACCCTCAACTTTGGGAGTCCAATCATAAAGTATACATCTAGACGGGTAATCTCAATTTTCTCACCCTATATCATGAAGGCCTTGACATTAGAGTCCCATTACTTAATAATATTGGTTAGCAACAGTCTAATTGACCTCATCAATGGGTTCTCAAAGAACTTGAGAAACCCATACTTAGAGAGGATGTCCCTCACAGGGGAATTGACTCTAATGGATCCCCTAATCCTATAGACATATATCTCCCTCTAGTTGTATAACCTTATCCAACATCCAAATTTTACAATCAATATTAAAAATTAATTTGAAATAGGTAGCTCTTTTCCCCTTGAAAAGGGTAACCCCAAGTCACCCCTAGTTGGCTGAAAAGTGTGACTAAGTTGCGCTTTTCCTCCATTTAGGCATGAACTAAAGTCATGGCTATTTCCTAGCCATGAACAACCTCTTCATTCATTTCTATGACTTTCTTACAACCTTAGTCAATGGAAAATCCCTGAGAGGTACAACCCATGGTTGAAACCCTTTGGGGTTACCCCCAAGGCCTTGGAAGCCAAAAATGACAAAAATAAACAGATGAAATTGAAGCATAGGGTGAGATCACTAACCTACTAGTCTCAAATTCTGAATCCGACAGATGAAACGAGAGAAATCAACACTTTAAGATATGGAACCCATAAGATCCTCCAATTGTGAAGAGTGAAAATGACAACTAGGGTTGTGGGGCCCACCCCTTTTATAGTTATTTGGGCCCAATTTTATTTCATATTGTACAACCTCATACGAACTTTGTTTAATGCCCCATTCATACCTTTGGAATCCTAATTCCATGTTGTTCTTGCTTACATCATTTGTTTAGTGTTATTAAGAACTTTTCCTGTAAGTCCCTATTTCCCTAATTTTTCATGTCCACGTGTAATTTAGTACTTGTTTCTATGTCATATGTTGTTTGTACATTTGGTTTTATTTCAAAACACACTATTATTATTTGGTCTTGTTTCCATGTGTGTAGACCTAGTTCACCACAAAAACCATTTATCTTAGCACCCACTTTGTCCCACAAGTATATTTCTTCAAACGGGTATATAGGTGATTTCCCTCTAGAAAGTATCATATGCATTAAACATATTTTCTCCCATCTTCACTTGTAGGACCCCCTATTTTTGGGTAGGTGGACCCACCCAACCACCCAATGCATTCACACTTTCCTAACAATAAATCCTCCCTTACATGGGTTCCATTTAGTAATCCCCATTTGTTATTGAGAACCCATACCATTGCAATCCCCATAGGATTGTGGCTCCATCTAGTTTGTGGTCCTGGAATTAGCCACATATGCTTCTTTATTTTCACTCATTAGCATACCCTTAAAATCCCACACCTTCAACATTTTATATTTCATATTATACTTTCACAATCCCACTACTTTATCCATGCTGTAACATTTACATTATTTTTCCACTATTAACATCCCCTTAAGGATATTACCATCAGTTGCGTACCCTTGTTCTCTTCCATATGTTATCACACCATCTATTGGTTCACTTGGTTACTACACCATCTAGTTTGTGGTCCTGAAAGTAGCTACATATGCTTCTTTATTTTCACTCATCATCATACCTTTAAAATCCCACACTTTCAACATTTTATGTTTCATATTACACTTTCACAATCCCACTGCTTCATCCATGCTGTAACATTTACATTATTTTTCCACTATGCATATTCCCTTAAGGATATTACCAATGGTTCCCTACCCCTTTTCTCTTCCATATGTTATCACACCATCTATTGATTCACTAGGTTTCACATTGGACACTTAACTCCTTGCATTCCCCTTTTTTTTCTTAGGTACCCAAGTTCTTGGGAAACCACTTAAAAAAATTATCCTTGGCACTATTGCAGATTGTATGTGATCCATTATGGAAGCATCCATGGTATACTTTATTTTGATCATTCTTCGATGTGTCACCCATGGAGTCTTTCTTATACTAGCCTCCCTTCGAGTTGCCCTCAATACCTTCATTTTTTCCTTTGAGATTTTCCCCATTGCATTTATGTCCCCTGGTTATTCCCCTTTGTGTCCCTCCCCTAATATCATAATGATTTTCACATATGCTTACAGGTCAACCATGCCATCATGATTTGAATAATGGAAGTTTGAGTCCCCCACTTAGTGACCCCCATATTCCCCATGCAACATAAATGTAACAACAAGGAGAAAATAATATAGTTTATGAGTATCACTTTTACTTGGAGCTTCCTTTAATTCGTACTTTAGATTTATTTCAGCATGCTAACATTAGTAATAATAACTAAAAACATAAACAACCATTATTATAAAGTTTGTTTGTAAATAAATCAAGTATGGGAGATATAACTCCCTCCTTGCCACAAAAACAATGGCATATAGATTTGCAAGCCATAACATAATCATTCTTGACATACAAGCCACATACAGGATTCAATATGATCCTTTATGCCTATATGCACACGAAGAACCCATTTCATAACCAGACCTCATATAACAATCCATCCATCACATGTAGAACATGCATTAACAATTGGCTGATCGATGACCACATAATGTACACTAGCTAATCATGCTTGTAGATTCAACATATTCCATGCACTAGAATATGGCTAATGATTGATTGATCATTATAGATAATATAGAAGAAACAACAATACACTCAATTCCTATTAGTATATAGTGAACATTACTCTAAAATATTGATATCATCTAGTAAATTCATGCCACCAGTAAGTTGCCAACCATGATCTTAGCCACTGTCTGTTCGCATGATAAGGTGTAACACACATACAACAAAAATTACATGTTAGATCACCATATAATGCTTATAACAAAGTTAGATTAACAATCCACTATCATTTAGCTTATTAATAACCATGTATGTTGTATTCTAACAAGACTATGCATTCTAACTAGCCATACGTGTAGGCTCAACATAATCGATCACTTGTAATGGCATCTAGCTACTAACTGTCCATGTGATAGAAGCAAGTTTTTAAAAGGAATTAACCATTATAATTATGTGCGTTAGGTATAACAACCCCTATTAAAGGAAATACAACTCATATGCATACCTTTGGTGCAATAGTTAGCTTGAGATTTATAATCACATTCGCATTTACATGTATGCATATAACAGGGGAAACTTAACACCTGGAATCATAACCATCCCCATTTATCTCATCATTTTAAACTTGGTATATAATATCAATGGTAAGTACCAAGCCCAAGCTATAATTAAGAATGTGGTAAGATCACATCGGCTCACTACGACAAGCATAATTAATGAGAGATTATATTCACATGTTATTCTATTGCATACACCACAAGCAATATGAAAATAAACCATTAAAATACAATTGTACAAATACAAATCATTCATTACATATGACAACCTATTACTTACAACTATTGAACCAAATCAATGGTACATTAATCCATACAATATACTAACATGGAAACTAAAAATGACACATCTTCTACACTCAATTAAACGCACATGAGTAACATCAACCAAGCTTATAATAAATTGTCAGGTATACCCATTTTCTTATCCTAGGGCATCTTTTTATCCTAGTTGGGTGGATTTACATTGCCTAGGGAAAATTTGTAATACCCAAGGTCTTCATTTCATTGCCTAGGGCAAATTTGTAATACCCAAAGTGTTGATTTCATTGCCTAGGAAGAATTAAAAAAAGTTGGGGTGAATTTATAGACGCATGGGTATTTTTTGTAGCTACTCGGTGTTCTTAACTGGTGCCATACACATTCTTAATGTTATTGGGTGCATATTAAACTGTTGCAGATAAATAAAACATTTTTTGGTCTTATTAAGTTGTTGGAGGATGAATAAAAAGGTTTTTTTATTATGAATGTGGTTTTCATTGATCAATCAACCAAATTTTCATTGCAAAGAAAGCATTTAATTTTATTCTAGTAGAAGATTATGTGCTAGTAAAATGGACGGGCCATAGGCCTATTGTTTACGGATCATATATGGTATTAGAGCTTGTTGAATCTAGGATCTGTATCACATTAAGGAGGATCCAGAGATGGAGTAGCAATGAGATCTGATGATTGCCCCAAGATTGAAGAGGTGAAGAGTTGTCCACTAATCGCCCATGGCCCTGAAGACAGTTCCAAAAATGTTGCAAACTATCCAAAGGACCACAAAATGTGAGAAACGAGAGTTGGGAAGGAGTACAACCCATGCCTTTCAAGTCCTCCCAATTTAGAAATTTCAAGAAGCCAATTTTGAGTGTGATGGAAAATAACACAGCATGCACCATCTCCAAACGTTGAAGATTACTTAGATTTTTGTATTATGAAACAAGTGAGATAGAAACATATCCAAAGCATATCTAGTACCAGGAACATGAGGCAAAACCAAAGCCATATTTAGAGCCATAGCCAAGTTCCAAGTCAAATCCATGTTCCATCCATGTTCCAACGAAGCAGATACAAGGTAGATTGATCCAAACTAGTCTCGTTGATCTTTTGGGGACCAAAATATTGTGAAAAGATAATTGTGATTTAAAATGGATCCCCATTTAAACTTTATAATCAAAATTTAATTTTGGCAAAATTAATTTTAGCCTTGAGCTGGAATACGAAGGGCCAAATGGCCTCAAGAAGGTGAAAGAAATCACCTTAATGGTTGGTATTCTGGGCATCTCTAGTAAAGAGTGTTATCTTGATGAAGAAAGGATGTCAACTAGTGGGAGAATTGAAGATTCAGAAGAATAAGTGCAATGGCAGAGAAGAGGTCTCAAGAGGAAATCTGCTCAAAGATCGATGGATGAAGGAGTTATTGTGCTTGTCCATGCATGAGCAAAAGGTTGTCTGAGTCATGCATCTGCAATATTGCTAGTGAGTAACAATGCATCAAAACATCATATGAGAATGCATAACTCACCCTTGTAATAAATAGCATGACTGTTTGTAGGATATTAAAGAATATCCCTAATTTCACTAAATATTGGAAAATGCCTCATAAAATTGTATCTTGAAACCCCCCTCCCAATATACATTTCCAATTAAGAAAACCCCTAGTTTCACCAAATATTGCAGGTCTCCATTTTTCTCAACAGATTTTTAATACCCCCTTTATATCATATTATCAAGTTGTAACAAACTTGATCCCTAACAAATCTTAGTATAGGAAAACATGATGCTAAATAAAACAATAGTATAATGCTAATAATGATCCCACTGGGATTGCAGGGGTGACTGAACAATTTGTAGCGTTGGATAGTCGAAGACCCAATGAAATAGTAATGGGAAGGAAAAATGCATAAAAGGAAACCTAGTCAAGAGATCAATGTAACAATTAATGTAAAAGAATGATAAGCCAATAGTCAATGCGATGCTTAGAAAATATGAGAATTGCAGACGTTTCACACCACAGCCTGCCAATCTACCAATTTTATATCATGTAAATACACGTATAGCTATAGAGAGACCATTTTTTCTATAAGCTTAATAAATTAAACTCCATAAAAATGAAAAATGAAACCCTTTTGTGGATGGACTTCCCTACCTTCCTATCAAAACAAACATTATTGATGTTTGAATTGAAATGAACTTAGAAAAATTCCTCTTACTTTCCAATAACACCATATGATCATATGCATAGCTTGGATTTGGGTCATTCACAAGATACAATTAATTGCCTCCACTTTCTCTACACGTATTCTTGCAATCAAGGGAATTAACAACATTTAGTTACCTTTTCACAGGTTATATCTAGTTTTTTTTTTAAACAACAGAGGGAAAAATGTCCATTGTTAAGTTTCAAGCATGGAATAGTTATAAAGATATAGATGGTGAAAATGATATGATACCATTTCATGGTAACGATAACACATATGGTATGAAAATAAGGATTTAGATTTTAAACTATGTTCATGTCAGTTCCAATACAGATTCCTTGCATATAAGAATTGAAATTACAATTATGAATGTGCCAAATATAACTCAATCTAACAACTATTCCAATCTGGAAATGTGAAAATGTTAAAGAAGAATACAAAAAAGTTGAAAGAAGTAATTAGTCAAGAAATATTGATCTATTTTTTCTTAGTTCCAATGAGCCAGTAAATATTGATCTCAATTTCTTGGTTGTCATGGAGCAATGTTTCATTGAATGCTTAAATTCTCTTATGCATTTGGGTAATCTTGAAATAAGGATCTGTTCCTCACATGTTCTTCTTCCATCCCTATTGGAGCATTCCCTTGGTCTCCTATTGCTTGACTTATTCACTTCACATTGTAGGCTTTGGGGTGGTTGTTCCCTTCATCTTTGGATCTAGAGTTTTAATGAATTACCATGTGAATTGTTGGTAACATATTGATTGGTTGACTCTTTCACTCATGTATATTATAACTTATCACATCCCTTAATGATTTGAGTCCTTGGAGATGGAGCTTGTGGATATTTTGGAGGTGACGCCCTAGCTTGGAAGACTATATTTCGCATGTGATCTTCATTTTTAAGTCATCACTTCATGTCTGAGTGGTCCAATCCATGTATTCATCTCTTGTTGTATATGTTTTGAGGACCATCTTGAGGAGATTTCACATTGGATACCATTTAGGTGGTACGATATACCACATTGTCTAGGTTAATACCTAAGATGATGGAGGCCTCCCACTTATGTTGATTTTTGGGTAGCATAGAGGTCCATTTCCCAGGAGATTGGCATCAACCTAGGGTTGAGGATCTGGTTAAACACCAAGACATTGATGACATGATATCTCCCAGTGCAAAGGAGATAATATCAATATAAAACCTTTCTTATGATGAATATTCGAGAAGACAAGTTGACCATTGAAAAGAGGACCTAATACTTAATGGTTGAGTCACAAAGACTCAAGGAAAAATCTCTTGAAATACCCTAAGGGTTCTAGGGAAAATTTTATCATGAATACCAAGAGGGGTTAGAATATTTTATCTAGGCCTTCATGAGAAATTAAAAGAGGAGCTTTTAAATGATCTAAGGCGCTTATATACGATGATGTACTTGAGTTGGCACATGTGGATCGTGAAAAGCAAGAGAAGGGACCTTAAACTTGCATAAGAGGTGACTTGCATAAAGAGAATGGGTTATAAGCCCAAGTAAAATTTCAATAACCCAACTAAAGTTGCCAAAGTCCCACAAAGAGATTAAAATGATCAAAACTTAAAGAATTAAAGTAATTTTTAATTGAGAAAATTAAAAACTACAAAATATGGTTTTTGAAGGGTGGTTTCCTTAACTTATGGATTTATCTCACTCAATGGAAAATTATAAATAGAGAGCACACTCATTTGAACACAACACATGATATCTTCATCTTTGATCTGAAAGAAAATTTTGTGGGATTACATTTTGGCATATTTTCTCTCTCTTCTATCTTTATGAGAACTGGTTCAACTTGTGAAGAAAACCTCAAGGATAAAGGTTCATTTCTTTGCTCTTTGTGAGGTTTGATCAGTTTGTGAAGGCATCCACACCTCAATCGAAACCTTGCTAGGGTCATATCCAACCATATGAACCTTGGTTAGGGCTTTCCTCAACTCACAGAATCTTGATTAGGGATTCCACTTGGTCATTTACTATGTCGGTAGTCCTATAAGGGAATACACTAGACAAATGTGGCATTTGACAGCCTTAAAAGGGCTCATACTCAGAAACCCGAAGGCATTGAGCCCTGATTGGGCCTTAACACTGTTAACCCAGCCACCGTTAGGGTTTGTAAAATCAACTACAACCACGATCAAGTCAACAACAACCTCAAAAAATTCAAATACTGTCAATGACAGCCTCAGAAAGGCATCACATAGTCAATGATAGTCTTGATCCAGATGGGTATAGGTGGCCACCCACCTATTCCGCTGGCTCAAAATAGTTACCCCATTTGTTGGGGGAACTCAACGCAATGGAGACCACTGCTTCCTAAGGGAGGATGACTGATCCAGATAAGTATAGGTGGCCACCCACCTATTCTAGTGGCTCCAATTTTCTTGTAATTTTCTACGATTTTTCGAGTACCAAACTTCTGAGGGTCGTTTTGAGGCCCTAAACAATGTTTTTTGGCGATTCGAGGGGCCAAATAGATGCCTTTTGCATGCATTTGGCCCTTATTGAAAGTTGCAAATCTCGGATAGAGCTTTCCAATGGGATATCAAGTGCCCCAAACAGAGATCGTTTGAAAAAGTTATGACCCCAAGCAGTTGACTGTTCAACTAACCACCTTTGGGCCACAAACTTTATGACGATTCATCTCCTAGGGTTAGGTTTAGGGTTTTTTGCCTCTCGAAGGCTTTATGATAAAAATCCCTTCGGCCTCCTTTTGTATACAGCTTGTCACGAGTGAGCGTAGCCGCCACATCTCTTCTCAAAGATACAACTACCACCATTCTAGCTACTTTTGTTTAAAAGTCTGTTATGCTTCATTCATTTAATAGAATCTGAGTTTACTGTATTACTGTGTTTATTGTCATATATTTGTGCCTGTGAATATATATATGCTCTTTCATTTCCTTCTCACATAAATCTAGATCAAGTCTTCTCTAATCCTTCTTTTGGTCAATAGGTACTTCAAATTAGTAATGGCAGTGGTTAGGGTTTGATGATAGTTGCCATATTGCTCAACGTTTCATCTACATGCAACCCTCCATCTTATCTATCAGTCTTCTCTTGACTCCACTGATCAGATCGAGCCCTAAGTAGGGCCATCATTGCATTATTGAAGTCATCAAAGGTCATATCAAGGCCTCAATGGGTCAACTCAAGCCCTAACATGGACTACTTTTGTTCTAAATAAATCACCGAGGGTTAGATCAACACTTAACAAGGATATTGTTGAAACTAATGAATTTAAAGCAGCTGCATATGCATCTTTAGCTATCCATGTTCTTATAAGTGCAGTAACATTGATTTTGAATTGATCTTCTATATGTCATCATGATGTTATTGCATCAGTAAATGATGGTAAATTTCAAAAGCCAATCCTCCCTGTGATCACCAAAAACATTTCCAGTTGTTTTATGCTTGTCTTCAGCATCAGACAATTGAGAAGTAAAAAATCAATCGGCATCATTAATAACTAAAATAGGTCAAGGGCCACAAAATGTCAGGCTCTACTTCACACAGGACATGATCTGCAATTAAAAGTAATTACGAGCTTCAGTAATTTCAACCAAATTGAATGAGAAATTGGTCATTTTGTTAGCCCTCCTGCATATGGTTGAAGACTGCGTTTTCACAAAGGACCAATAAACCTGTTCTTTACTCAATAAAGAAGAGCCATGTGGGGCCTGGAAGGACCAACAGAAATTTATTCATCATCTATGGTATAAATTCATAGGATCGGGAAATATCAAATTTTTAGACAAGAAAGGACTCCTACTTTCCCTATGTTGATTCCCTTTCACGTATAATATAATATCAACAAGACATATGATTAATGAGTCATGGAAATAAAACTTAATGTATGTTTCCAAAATGGTTGAAAAGATGATCAATCAAAATGAATAAATTCCGCAAAGGAAAGGAATCCAACGCACTTGTAAATAAATGCATTTAGAACACATAATCTAAGAACGTTGATAGAGGATTTTCCCAAAATTAGATTTCAATTTAGAAAACCATCAAGTATTTAAAAGCTAAGAAAGCACATTCTTTTTATTGGTTCCCTTGCTGCAATGTAGAACAAACTATTGCTTACATCATTTAAAATAAAAAGATATAGACATGAAACAATTACAGTCTATATAGTAAACAAAAGTGGCAAATAACAAGCTCATATGGAAATGGTGATGGATAATGTATTTCCCATCTTAGCAATGACACTAATAACCACAATCCAATTAATCAACTAAGAAAAGAATCATGAGGAGAAATATCTGATGGAGGTCCAGTATAAGTAGAGTCGATGTAGTCCATTTTACATCAAATGACCCATTTCATCTTGCAATACTATTATTCCTAATTGTTTCACTGGGATTCCAAAGTTACTTAAGGTCACCTATGGATTGATGTCCTGATGTTAAATTGTTACTCCATACAGGGATCATCTATAGCTTACAAAAATTGGCTACAAATTTCTTTATTTACCATGGATCTTGCATGGGAATCTTCGAAAATGACTTAGACATTATCCAATGCAGTGTGTTATTCCTACATGTGTGAAAGGATGATTGCTTCTTGCTCCTAGTTTACTAGTAATTCCCATATCCTACCTGTTTCTAGTAGCAATTATTTATGATCCTCAATGCCAATTTGAAAAGAGAAAAATCTAGCCCAAGAACACAACTTATCTTGTGTCCAGGTGAGAGGGTTTTTCATTCCTTCTTTGAGCTTGCAAATTTAGTCATCCAAGTGTGTACTCCCCCATCTTTGGAGAGAGTGTGAGAGATCTACTTTGGAAGAGCATGAAATGGATCTAGTGAAACTCTTACAATAAAATACGACAATTCCATTGCAGTGCATTCCAAAAAAGAGATGGCATTGAGGATAGATTCATCATAAATGACGATTTATGCTACTCACCACTGATTCAAGCTTCTTTCCAAAGAAGTTAAAGGAAAAAAATTAAGAAAGGAAATCTTATCATTTTAACTAGTCAAAAAGGAGAACTTGGAAACTAGATTGACCTTATATACTCAAAACCTCTTATACATGGATATGGCTCATTGGTACTTCACCAAAAAATCAAATTGGGGTCTTCAGCATGGCACCCATCATGATTAGTTTTGTTAGCATTCTGATAGCTTGCATACTAGACTAGCTACAGAATTAGAACACCAAGGTTGGGAATGGAACTTGAAACCTCTTATACATGAACTAAAAGACCACACTGGTGTCTTCAATAAAGTACATGCCATCATAGGGATTGTTGTCATTCCAATAGATTGCTTAATAGACTTGCTACAATGTAGAAAAACCAACAAGGGGGATGTAACTCAAACTTCTTACACATGTATATGGATCCTTATCTACACATGTATATGGATCCTTATCCAAAAGGCCGAACTGAGGCCTTTAGCAAGGTACCCACTAACATTAGTTTTTCTATGTATTCAAACTACGTCTCCAAGATTTCTGGTCCATACATGGATCCTAGACTTCAAAGCATCTAAACACAAGATACGATCATTTAGGTTTATGAATATCTACAAAATACCACGGAATAGGTCAATGGAGTTAAAGAGTACAACTAGAGACTACAAAAGTGAGGGTATCTATAACACCACTAGATGCTAAAATGGGGTCCAAGTAATATACAAAAGACACCAAAAGAAGGAAACGAGCATGAGCCAAGCACAAAAGAAGTGAAGAAAAAATATCTAAGAGCTGAAGATCTTGCAATGTCATGTGTTTTTTGCCAACATTCACCCATTATGTACAAAACAAATAACAACAAAGCTTATTAGAATTTATAAGATTACTGAAAACTTGGCACATATGTCTGCCTCTGCAAATAAGGATCTAATGAAAACAAAGAATCTGTAACTCTATTCAATGCATCTATTGAACTTAGATTCCAAACACTATTAGATCAGGTTTCCTTGTTTCAAGGGCTCAGAGAACTAGCCCAATTCTCCTTGTGAGAATCTCAATTTGTCTTTACGAGTATCACTAGTAATGTACAACTGCACTGACCAAATAACCTAAAGAAATAATGCAAGTCAATCCTAAAAATACTTTTCTTCCATGTTAGCTCCTTAACACTGTCAACATTGCACACATATGTAGCCTACAAAGAGAATAAACCTTTAACATGTTAGAACCATAGGTTTGCATAGACTTACTCAAGAAAAAAATCAACTTGTTAGAGATACTATTCCATATTATAATAATGAACTACCATACTCAATACATGCATCCTTTTGCAAATGTTATAGTATCACCAGTAATGTACAACTGTAGTGACCAAATAACCTAAAGAAATAATGCAAGTTAGTCCTAGAAAAACTTTTTTTCCATGTTGTCTCCTCAACACTGCAATTAGGACTGTAATTTTGCAATATATTATACCCTATCAGATAACATACAATGCAAAGTTGTAGGAAATATAATCAGAGGTATAAAGAAGGTTAGAATCATCTATATTTTTCCAATTTCATCTAAATATAATCTATGAAATCTTATTCTAAGATTATTAATGTGACAATTCAGAGGATGCAATGCTTCCACAACACTACAAAGTGTATATATGCAGAAGAAATTAGGCAAGATTGCTCATAATATTGGGAGCGTTCCACTTGAGGGTCATGCAGAGCATAAAAAGCTTTAAAACTTGAAACAAACGACAAGAAATAGAAAACAACTCATGCAGAACTCAATCAAACAATCTCCTAAGAGTATCCTTAGGGATACAGACAGGGTCATACATGATAGGAAGTAGCATAAATCTTGGAAACCTAAATTCTATTTACAATTAATCCCTATGGAATCTTTTCAGGGGTGTATTGAAGTTAAAAGAAAAAAAGGACAGATCAATGATTATTTTCCTAATTAATCCTAGTCATTGACCTTTCATTTTGTACTTTTAAAGAAAATGATTGTGTCCAGTTTTCTGAAGATGGCGAGGTACTTATGTTTTTCTAGGAAAATTTTTGCACTTTTATGGTATATGTACACATGAAAATATAGTTTACATTTTGCAATCCGATTTCTAATGTGTAGCAGTTCCTGAAGTGTTACTTGGCCTCATTTCAACTAAGGGCTATGTATAGGAAAAATAATCAAGATAGTTACAACAAATCACAGACCTCAGGAAATAGAAAACAACTGATGCAAAATACAATTTCATCATTTCTTCAAAGTATAGCCTATGATTAGCAATGTAATATGTTTGTAGATGAGCACTCCATTTAACTTTCATTTAAAAAATCAATTAAACTGAGATAAATAATTCCAATTGTATGTTAAATCTTAATGTAAATGGTTACACAGAATTTGTGAAAGGAAACCAAAAATTTAGAAGAAGCAGACTCCATCAATGTTGTTCAAAACTTGAAATAGAGAGCACAAGTGATAGTGAACCATATTAAATAGAGATATTAAAAAGACAACATACTAAATAGAGATAATGAAAATCCAGTATATCTGATGAGCATTACAATTGATTACATTTCAAATCTATGTAATCATGTAGCCAAGAAAGTAAAGGTTACAGAGAAAAGAGATTGTAGAAATAAACAAAAAAAACATTTGCAGAAAGTGTCTCCATTAATGGTGTTTAAATAGAGAATAAGTTACTTATGCAGAAAGTGTCTCCATTAATAGTGTTTAAATAGAGAATACGTTACTCATGAACCATACACACAAATATAAACATAGACATGTGATTAGGAAAAAATACAAAATAGATCTTCAACAAGATGTAATACACAGACAGGCAAAGACCTCAGGCATCCTTTCTCATCATCATAGAAATATTCCACCTTTAAGGATATTGCATAAGTATGAAAATAATTGAATGACAAAGAAAATATTTCAAAGTTATGAATTTGTCCCCTATTATGTTAATGAACATGACATAAAATTTCTATGAAACACTTTAACATTAGCTATGAGAATAAAACAATCCAATATTCTACTAAATTTTTAATGTTGTGTTACAAGGAATCATTTAAAAAACCAGAAAATCAAGGAATATTGTTCAAACAAACAACAAGATGATAGTTAATCATACAGAGACATGGACATAGTTAAAATCAAATATAGAATGAAAAATAGACTAGTAAACACAAACCACTCTGACAGATTCCACCTCTAAGAATTTTGAGAAGTAAACCTAAAAAAACCACTCTTAAATAAAAAGATATAAATAACTTTTCCAGCATTGGAGAGATTCCACCTCTAAGAATTCTGAGCAGACCACAAGAAATACAAAAGTTAATAGCACGCCATGCAATTTACTCAATTGACAATTTTTTTTGAAACTATTGGATTGTAATTTATTGATGAGCAACGAATTTAATTTTCATCAACAAATTATAGCTCTGAAAGTAGGTATTAAAATATTCCTAAATGCATCATGGAAATTAAAAGTTATAAAGATCAAGAATTTGTAAAACAAATTGAAACCAGAAAATTACTGAAACAACCTCCATTGAGTAAATATACATTCCAATATTCTACTATTATCGATAAATTAAATGTTACAGAAAAATAAATGTTGTGAAAAATTATTAAAGAAATTAATAAAAAACAGGGACTGCACTTGATGAGTTCAAGTCATCAGATGAGGAAGGAAGCGAATGAAAAAAAAAGCACCGCATCACAGACATCCAAGCTCAATTAATACCAGACATCCAAGAACAAAAGGCGAAAAGGGAAACTTCTGCATCCAAGCTTCAAATGCGTGCTTGAAATTCCAGCAAAAAGGGAAACTTCTACATCCAAGCAAACATTAGCTCTGATAAAGAAAGAAGCCAATGATAAAAGCTTTGCATCACAGACATCCAAGCTCTGATGCACAGACATTAAAGCTTAATGTCTTCAAGTCATCAGATGACTTCAAATGCATTCAAGGAGTTCAAATCATCAGATGAGAAAAGAAGCAAATAATTAAAGCTCTGCATCACAGACATCAAACTAGGCACAAGCTCAATGAATACCAATACAAGGGAGAACACATAAATAAATCGTTTTTCCTTTTCTTTTTGGAGTTGGATAATCTCTAGACCATTTTCACTTTTTAGGAAAGTTTGGTTGGAATCCGACAACAAGATTTGTTGTTGAAAATGAGATTTTCAGTGATAAAATTGCAATTTTTATTGCAGAAATGGATTCATCGCCTTTGATTACCCTTGAGGCACCCGGTTTATGCAACTTCAATCACTGAAAACTACCCCTTAACAAATTTCTGTCGGATTTTGGCCAAAAAACTCTCCAGATTTTAGGTGCAAATGGTCTAGAGATTAGCCAACTCCTTTCTTTTCTCTACCAGAAAAACACTTTTCTCTTTTCTTTTGTTCCTTTTGTTTTTGCTTTTCTTTTCCCTACCGGGAAAGCGTTGTTCCTTTTGCTTTTTCTTTCTTTTCTTTACCGCGCGGAAAAACATTTAAACGGAAGAAGGTTGATATGCAAGGGAAAGGGTAATGTTTACAGTGAGTATGATTGCTTTGTTTGTTAGGTTGAAATTAGTGAAGGAAAAAAACTTCTTGTATTACTAGATTTATCCTACTCAAAGCATCAACAAATTTATTAGACTTACCACTTGTATGTTTGATAACAAAGGTAATGTTATGCAAAAATTCTACCCATTTAACATGTCTCTGCTTCATATTTGGCTGACAATTTATGAACTGCAAAGCATGATTGTCAGAATACAACACAAATTCCTTAGGCATCAAATAATGTCTCCACTTCTTAAGATCCTGCACAACAACATATAATTCTTTATCATATGAAGAGTACTTCTATTTTGCCTCATTCAATTTTTCACTAAAATATACCACTGGCCTCTTCTCTTGACTCAAAACTGCTCTCATTGTTGTTCCACTAGCATCTGTTTCCACTTGAAACACTTTGTCAAAATTGGGAAAAGCCAAGATAGGCTTGTTAGTTATCTTTTTCTTCAGTAACATAAAATTCCTATCAGCTACTTCTGTCCATTTGAAAGGTTGTCTACTTCCTCTGAAAGCATCTATCAAAGGTGCACAAATGTGACTGAAATTATTAATGAAATTTCTATAGAAACTAGAAAGTCCATAGAAACTTCTTACCTCATAATCATTCTTTGGAACTGGCCAACTTACAATCGCTTATACCTTGTCAGGGTCCATCTTCAATCCTTCTTATAAAACTACAAATCCCAAGTAAACTAGCTCTTTCTTCAGGAAACTACTCTTCTTCAGATTTATCAGCAGCTTCTCTTTTTGCAAACTTTTCAACACCAACTTAAGGTGTCTTAAATTCTCCTCTATATTTTGATTGAATATCAGAATGTCATCTAGACACACTATCACAAACTTCCAAGTAAATTCTTTTAAAACCTCATTCATCAACCTCATGAAGGTACTAGGTGCATTAGTAAGCCCAAATGGCATCACTAACCATTCATACAAACCATCATTAGTTTTAAATTTTGTCTTCCATCCATCCCCTTCCCTTATCCTAATCTGATGATATCCATTTTTCAAATCTATTTTGGAAAAATATTTTGAACCACTTAAACAATCCATCAGATCATCAATTATGGATAAAGGGAATCTATACTTGATAGTGATCTTTTTGATTTCCCTGGAATCAGTGCACATCCTCCATCCACCATATTTCTTTGGAACAAGTACAGTGGGTACTGCACAAGGACTCAAACTTTCTTTTACCAATCCTTTCTCCAATAGCTCCTGTACCTGTTGTTTGATTTCTTCATTTTCTTGAGGAGTTAGTCTGTATGCTGCTTTATTAGGTAAACTTGCACCAGGTATTAAGTCAATGTGATGCTTAATACTTCTTACAGGGGGTAAGGCATTTGGCAACTCATCCACAATAATATCAGCACACTCATCAAGAAAAGTTTTAACTTCAATAGGAAAATCATCTAAATTTGTAGAAGTTAAAATTACCTTAGGCTTACCAACGGGGGAAAAATGTAGATTCTCCTCTTTCTGAACTTCTTGCAACAATTCTTTTCCAGACATCAACAAAATGTTTGATCCTAAAATTTCCTGAACTATTTCATCTTCCAAGGGTGAAAAAGTATGTCTCTTCCCATCTTTCTCCAGAGAATAAGTATTTTTCCTCCCATCATGAATAACTTTCCTGTCATACTGCCACGCCCTCCCTAAGAGTATATGGCACACATCCATAGACATTATGTCACATAATACTTCATCTTTATAAGTACCAATCTGGAATTCCACGTTACACTGCTCATTCACCAAGAGATGATGTCCTTTCTGCAACCAGGACACTTTGTAAGGAGTGGGATGCTTCATCCTCTTCAATCCCAGCTTCTCTACCATCTCAGTGGAAACCAAATTATCTATACTACCACTATCAATAACCATTTTACAACACTTACCTTGCGACTTACACCTTGTTCTAAACAAACTTTTCCTTTGTGCTGGTTCATGTACTTGCTTCTCTGATTTTACTAGAACTCTCTTCAACATAAGATATTCTCCTTCCTTTGGAGGGTTATTCCTCTCTGTTCCTTATTTTGAATCTTCTTGAGCCTCTGCAACATTCACATTTCTCTGACTTGAAGATTGATTTATGGGACAATTCCAAGACATATGTCAAATCTCTCCACAAGCATAACATTTTAATTCTATGTGCATGCCTCCTATGAATCCTCCTCTCTGGGATGACTGATTACTAGAACCCTTAGCTCCATCTTTGGAATTCCTACCTCCACTACTAGGAGATCCTCTTCCTCTTACTATATTCTTTCCTTTTTTTTGGCTTTTTTTCTTAACAATTTATCTTCTACCTTTGAAGCTACTTGATATGCATCTTCTACATTTTTCAGATTTAATAAACCGAGTTCATCTTATATATCATATCTCAATCCATTGATATACCTAGATACTCTTTCTAGACCTCCCTGTGTATGTCCAGCTCTAATACTCAGTCTAAAAAATTCGTCTGTGTATTCTTTTACAGTCGTAGTATTCTGTCTAAGGTTCTATAATGGTCTAATAAGATTCAATTGATAGTCCTTAGGCATAAACTGATTCTTAATCTTATTGTTGAAGCCCCAACTATGAATGTGGCTGATAAGGGTGTTTAAGGATTACAACACACGGAGAAAACCCATCCAAAGGCTTCAAACAATCCCACACAGGTATGTTCTATCCTCAAGCTGTTTGGTATGGTAATCCCCCACGGATACTTTTGTAGCCTCCGCTGGCTTATGGATGGATTTGATCTAGAGAGGATCTGTTTTCCAGAATGGAAAACAAAGAGTTAAGAAAAGGAAAGGAAAACTAAAACCTAACTAGGAAGAAGAAACATAATCTAAATCTAAACTACTTTGAAGAGGTGTTGAATGAATGATTGGCTGTCCAGAGCTGTGTGAAGAACAAGTAATTCATCATATTGAAAAAAATGTAAATAAGATGAAACTATACTTACTGAGATTACAATTGTTTAATAAAAATTAAATAACAATAAATCAGAACTAAACCTTTCAAGATAACCTGCAAGTGCTCAAGTTAGTTAAAAAACCAACTTATAAGCTATGAAACTTTTACTGCTGAAACATTTGCAGAAATAGATAAAGAAAGTTCATAAAAGAAATTTCATGAAGCTTTATCAATGCGTTAATAATTAACAGAGATAAATCAGAGTTAAATAAATGCATTAATCAATTACAAATGAATCATAGTCCTATCTGATCATTTGGAACAAGAAAACTAAAACCTGTCAAAGAAATTTGATAGAACAAGTACAAGAGGTAAGAATTGCAACACTGTATTTATTAAGAATTCTCTGTAACAAATTACACAAAACCTTGGTAAAAACTGAAGTGTTATTCGATCCCTTGTATCGGTCTCCCTACTTCCAAAAGTCAAAATTCCTTGATACCTTAGATATCATTCACTTAAATAATTATTACAAACAATAGAATTCCCCCTAAAGGGGATCAAAAACCTAAACAAGGCTAATATCCTAAGAAATCTTTCCACACCCTCCAAATTCGTAGCAGCTCCTTGATATCAGGATAAGTGGCAGATTCTATACCAAGTTGAGCATTACACTTATAATATTTGACCTCATTCTTAGCCAACTTATGCCAAACTCAAATGTAGACTTGGATCTTGCTTTGTACTGCAAATGGTTGTTTGATTAACTGCTCTACATCATGTATGCTGATGGGGTCAAGTTCCTTGATTTTCTCCTCTTGGTCATCCCTTTGTTGCTCTACTTTCTCGATCATCAGTCCAGGGGGACATGCCTTTTTAATAAGCGCCATGGTAGGAAAGGATAATTCCATCATGATATTATCAACTGCATACCATCTTCCGTCGTAGATAGCCTGAGCTTTCGTTATGGCTTCAACCACTGTATCATCCAAGTCTTCCCAAGCTCTCAAAATAGTTCTGGCTCTTTTAAACTGAAAAGTGGTGAGAAGAGTGATATTATCAGGCTTGTCCTTCATGTACCTCTACCAATTTGTGACCTCATCATAAGATTTCAAGGCCTGCTATCTTTTCTCAATTAAGTCTTCCAGAACAACAGACATCTTGTCAAACACCATGTGAGTTTCAAATATATCAGCTAGAGTCTTAAATAACTCACATACCAAATCATAGTGTTCCCTGTTAGTTCTGATGGCGAGCTCTTTAAACTCTTATTGAGAAAATTTGGAAAATAAGGATGAAGTTGCACTTGCAGTTGCATCTTCATTTTGCCTTTCTAACACTGCAACCTTTTGAACCAAAGTGACATTGTCATTCTTTTCCTTTTGCAGCTCTTCACTGAGAGTAGCATTCTTCACTTGAAGTTCATCCTGCTTGGCCTCATGTTGTTTCTTGAGATGCTCTAGTGCTTCTTTCAAACTGACAATTTCTGCCTTTTGTTTGTCAAACTCTCTGCTTAAAGAATTGACATCATCCAGATTGGCACCTGTGAAAGCTCCTAGAACAGAAGCTGCATCTGTAGCATAGGCTTGTGGGTCACTTTGATGTGTCCATACAAATTCATTTACCATTGACACATCCATATCATTTTTATCTCTTCTCCTCTTCTTACCCCGCTTCACCACTGATCTATCAACCTGTCTATATCTATATTCACCCAAGGATACCACAAAGTCTTCATTGAACTCATCTCTGACCTCATCAATAGGGGGTATGATAATGCCTGTGGAAATTAAGGATGAATTTTGAGTTGTGGTTTGAGAAGGAATAGACATAGTGATATGAGAGGTAGCAGGGGAAGGACTAACATTCTGAGTAAGAGTTACTTCAGGGGTTGAAGAAATGTCATGAACAAAAGCTTCCACAGAAGAAATTTGCACAGTAGTGGCTTTGAGTAATGATGATGATGACACTGTTGTAATTTTATTAGACATAGGGGATGACACTGAGCTGAATGAAGGGACATGCAAAGGGGTTTTGAAAACTGGAGGCACAACCGATGAAGGAATAGGCATATCCATAGGAACAGGTGTGATTGATTCGGGTAATATAGTTTCCTTTTGATAGAGCTCAAACATAAAAGGTGTCACAACAAAACCATCAAAAAATGATGATAAATCCATTATTGATGAAAGAAGTATTACAGAAGAAGAGGGAGCATACTAACAAAAAGGTTGAGACCAAGGAAGAGGGGATGAAAGATGACCATTGCTACCATTGGTGAGATTTTGGAAAGCATTACCAGTGTCAATAGTAACAGGCATAGGAGAACTTCTTTCCTCCTCTTCCTCTGAATGAGTCAAGTCAATAGTAGGAACAGGAATGGAGATCTTTGTATTCTTTAAAGGTTTGTCCTCAACCTGAGTTTGTTTAGGTTGAGTCTTTTCAACCTCAGTGGTTAACTGGGAAATTTTAGTTGGCTTAGAGGTTGCAACTTCTTGAGTATCTAATGCTGAAGTTATCATGTTCAACTTCTGCTTTATTTGCTCTGAAGTCTGCAAATATTCTTTAACCTGTTGTTCCATAGATATCTGGGGAATTCCTCCCATGGGAGATTTCCCTTCATCCAATCTCGAGCTGGTTCCCACATATGCATTTTTGGATGCCAATGCCTCCTTTGTTGCAGCCTGAGCTTCTCTTTCTTCCCTGTCTCTTGCCATCCTTTCCAGGATGTCCAACTCCATAGACCTGTAATGTTTTACCCTATCTCTTATCTCCTTCTTGTACTGCAGGATATGGCTTTGATCTTCTTTTCTCTTAGCCCTTGCCAGGACTTCAGAAAATGTATCTACTCCCTGATAAGTAAAATTATCAGGAGTTTGTTCATGAACATAACCTGTTTTAAAATGATTCTGCTTTAGGTGTAAATCAACAATCCCTTTGGGATCATGCTGGCCCTTTCTTGCAAAACCAAATTTATGTGACATTATGTGGTCACTTCACTCCGATGCCCAAGTAGAAGTGGGTATGCTCAAGGATCCAAGGGTAATAGGAAACCTGGGCCAAACTTTCCTCTTCAATGCAGCACATTTTTTGTAAATCCCCTCAGTAACTGTCTGAAATGAGATCTCTTCTAGGACCAACTTGGCCGACACAACCTTAGGAAATGTGTGAGCAATGATGCTGCCATAAACCCTGATATAGGTGAATGATTCACCAACATACCAGTCTCCCATAGTGGCTATGAGAGATTTTTCTTCTGGTGAGAACGCAGGGGATTCTTTTCTGAAAATTAGAAAATACACTGGGCTGAGGAAACTTTCACATATATCATAAAACCTAGCCACATAGTTGCTATCCCAGAGCTCTGAATGATAAATATGCACGAGGGGGGCTGGTAATTCCCAACTCCATCCCATATTAGGGTAACGAAATTCAGCACAAAAGATGTCCACAATGAAGGCAGTAAGATAAACATTGGGCTTTTTCTTAGCAGTGGCTTTCTAGAACTCTTGAATGGCATTTTAAGTTCAAGTGACAGGATTGAGGCCCAGGGGAAAGATTCACCCGTAGTTATAATATGATGAGCGATGGGAGCCCAATATTCTTTAAAGAAAGAATAGTTGGGGAGACCATAAATCTTGCATAACATCGCTGCAAGCAGGGAGTAAGGTTTTTTAAACCATTCGAAGG
The DNA here is from genome assembly GCA_001517045.1 of Pseudotsuga menziesii. Classification (NCBI taxonomy): domain Eukaryota; kingdom Viridiplantae; phylum Streptophyta; class Pinopsida; order Pinales; family Pinaceae; genus Pseudotsuga; species Pseudotsuga menziesii. The sequence goes on along the minus strand of LPNX010582912.1, from coordinate 111,016 downwards.
GGTATAATTCGTCTTTCCTCTTGGAAAAATTGTGTGGTTCAGTCATCCAGGATTTAAGAATTTGGTCAAAATTGAATTTGGATTTGGCAGCTTTAACAAATTCTGCATCAAGGAGATGTGTAAAAGGTTTAAGAGCATAAATCTTGACAAAGGTTTCAGAGCGGAAATTGGTTAGCTGAGACCCGGTACTGGTATTGAAAGAACGATCTTTCACATCAGTGTGGTCTATAATCCATCTAACGGCATCATTATAAAGTTGGATGGCCGGTCTTGCAACAATCATATGTAGGCCAAAATCTCTAATTCTCTCATACACAAGTTGGTCATTCTGGATATCTGAGAGGTCATTGTTATCGAAAATTGAGTAAACCTGAGACCAATCCAAATGATAAGTTTCAGTCACTCGCCTACTAGTATCAGAAAAGACATCGAAATTCGGGTCTTTAGTGAACATGTCCTTCTGAATATTTTTACTCCTGGTAAATCTGGGGGTTTTGGATGTTGCCATATTTGTACTAGAAATTAAAACTGAATTTTACAGGAAAACAGTAAACAATTCAAATTGTGAGAAAGCGACTTGGTAACCAACCTAAAACTGTAGTAAACACTGTCAGAATCGCGTGATAAAATCTGGAGGTAAAATCACACAGCAGAAGAAATTACGGCAGTAAAAGTAAAATCGTAAAGAAAACTATCATATTTATAATTCCCGAGAAATAATACAGACCATTAGATGAGGGTAAAAAAGAACGGTCAGGATCAATTTTGCGGGATGCGGGATCAAAAATGAAATCGCAAGTTTATTAATCACTCCGCAACCCGCATTCCGCAACTTACGAGATGCAGAGTGTGGAATAGCAAAATAGAAATAATTATTCAATCAGCTCTGCATTCCACATTCCGCATTTTGCGAGATGCGGGATGCGGAAACATGTAATCCAAAATGTAAACAAATGATAACCCCGCAACCCGCATTCCACAACTTGCGGGATGCGGGTTAATTGAATTAAACACACATGAAAACTCTCCCACATCCCGCATTTGTGGGATGCGGGATGCGGGTTTGAAAAATTAAATATCAACTAAAAGTTTTCCCGCATTTTGCAACTTGCGGGTTGCAGGATGGAAAAAACAATCCAAACAAAAACCCTATCTTTCTACATTAAAAATAAAGAAATTAAACATGGATTTTTTGGAAATTTGGTTAAGTTAAGGAATCCTAAGAGTCAAATAAAAATCTTAATGAAGCCCTTTAAGATTATGAAGAGTCTTACCAAGTAATCTTCGTATGTGCAATTGGGATCCTGTACCAAAATGACATGGAATCTGTTGTACCTACAACACTTATGTATCAACTTATCCCAAGAGTTTATTTTTGACTTACCTCTTCTTTCTCGATGGATCTGGAGCTCATCCCACCAGATAGCTGCATATATTACTTTCTTCTTGTTTTCAATTTCTTCAAAATCAAAATATTTATTCAGAGCATTAATCCAAGAGTTATTCAACATTTAAATTACCTTCATATATAGGTACTTCCAATCTTGTTTTGCTATTGGCCTTCATCAACATCTTCAAGAGTATGACTTCTTTAGGGTCTTCTTCTTCTTCAGAGGATTCGACTTCTTCATTACTGTCATCTGAATTGTCTGAATGGTCATTTCTCTCCATATCCTCTATCCTTTCTTCCAGTCTTCTCGTGTCTTCTATACATTTGTCTCTGTAGGTTGTATTCCTCGACCACATCCTATAGGAACCCCATGCGCTTGTCCTTGTCTTGACAACATCTTTGTTACAGGTTCAATTGAATCTCTAATACCAAACCTGATTCCAGGTAGGAGTTGTAGGTCCAATCAACAACCCAAAACCGATATAGACAACTCACAAAGTAGCTGATATGTTATCCAACTCACTCACGAATTTAAAATCCATGATAAATTCCATTTCATAAACAAAATTTCGAAACCAGCCAGAATGTTAACAAACTTGCTTGTTAACTCTGTGAAATGGATTGTGGATCATTCAATCAATGTCCCCACCAAATCAACGGTGGACTCCAAAAATGTTGCATAGAAATTTCGTGCACATAAAATTTCTTTGTATCGCGCAACTCTTCCCAATGAAATCGTTGTGGACCATCGATCTACTTTGATGATCGGTTTCTGTCGTTGATCTGAATATGAATTTCAGCGATTAACTCTATATTTCACAACTCGAACCCTCCTTTATCTTCTGCGCTCTGTCTTCAACGAAATATCTTTATCGCCGTCGATATTCTCCAAGGTTGATCTCCACCGCAAATCTGTTGAAGATATACGACCTTTAACACTCTGTAATCTTCGCTAAATTGATCACTGAAAGGATCAATTCCCTCCTGCAATTTGGCAACACGAAGCCACATAATTTATACACAGAAATATACAGAGTGAAATTACAATGAACATGGAATGAATTCATACTTCTACATAATCGTATGAAGGCATGAAGTCAATCAAATCATATGCAGAGTCTAATTCTCTATTCTTCATTCAATTTATTAGAAATTCAATTACATATAGAGACTCTACTTCTTCACTCCTCGCTCACTCTTTTGTGCACGCACCTCTCATAATTCATTCACTCCTTCAATTCCTTTTAAAACACTCAGCAAACCTGTCAGATCCGAATATCTTGGATCTGGACACCTAATAAAAGTAAACCCATTAGAAAAGATCAATCCTTGAAGAATTCCTCGCATGGATCAAGGAGAACAATGGCGAATTGCCACTTATTACAAATTTAAAACTAACCCTATCTATATTGAGTGCTAGCGCTGGGTCGAGTGCATAAATGCAGGTTTATATCCCTCTACTAGTTTGTTATATATATAAATAATAGACTCGACCTCAACGAATTCAATCCTTCTAGAAGTGATTACATGGCAAGTTGACTCATCAATTAACGAATTCTGAACTAGATGCTCCTGCATCATTTTGGATTCTATGTATTAATGGCTCTATGGATCTAGATCAATATTTCATGTTACCATGTAAATTGCTTTATTATATTAGCAATAATTTATATCACATCGGCCAAGAGAATCTCTCTTTAGATCTGCAAATTTTCATTCATATCTAAACTATTGAGTATAAAATATTGTAGAATTTCTTATTAAATTTATTTTTTGATAAGTTGTTTTATGATAAATTGTCCTTCAATTCCCTTGTTTTGTGAATGGGATTGTGTTTTTTCACTATCAATTATTTGGAGATTGTAATACACATTTATAGTGTTTTCTCTCTCTCTCTACAATTCTTGTTAAAATGGTTGATTCTAGGGTTGTTGATCTCCCAACTCCCCATAATTATCATAATAGGAAACTCCAAATGAAACAACTTCTACAATGAAAATCTCTATGGAAAATATTGGCTAAATCACAACCAAAATTTACAAAGGAAATTGAGATATTTTCTTATTGGAACAAACTTGATGAATACATGGGTTTGATTGGGCTGCATGTTTTAGATAGCCAGTTGTTTCCTATTGTTGAATGTAAATCACCAAAACAAAGTTGGGACAAGCATGATTCATTATTGGTAAAGTCAATGAATTTCAAGCAATGAAATTCGAAGTTGAATTGCCATCCCTTGTACCCGATGAGTATTCTTGCATTGAATTTTTTCTCACCAAATCCAAGTTGTTTTTGTCACAGTTGAGGGGTTGTGGAAAAACAAAATAGATGAAGAATGCATTTGTCTAATTTTGTCAAAGTTGAATGGCCCTTTTAAGGATATTTTCTTTGCCCTTTATGCACTTGGATTAGAGTTTAAAATGCTCTTGTTTGAGATTTTGTATGTGCATGTTACCAAAGAACAATCTAATATTATGCAATTAGATGATATTTATGGATCTAAGAATCAAGATTTTGTGGCTCAAACCTCCAAATGTAAGCAAAAAAATTGGTGGAAACAAAATATAGATATTTTTTAAGCTAGTAAGTCTACCTCCAAGCCTAAACATAAATCAAAATTTTCTACTTCTCCATCTTTAGTATCTCCTGAGTCTTCCTCCAATACAAAGAAGAAATCAAGTGTCATTTGTAGTTTTTGTGGCATACTTGGGCACAATGAGCCCAAATGTTGGATAAAAATAGAACTATTGAATGAAGCCATATAGTAGCACAAAATTTGGATGCCCTAATATTCTACTACTAAATTACATACACTGTCTACTTAATCCTTAAAAGCATCTTCAAACAATTGAATACTTGATTCTGGCACCTCACACCATGTGATTCACTCTCATGAGATGCATCCTTCTACATATAATAGTAGCATTTTGTAGATTGTAGTAGGTGAATCTACGCAAATTGATTTCTTAGGATGAGACACTATGCAGTTCACTAATGGTCGCATCAATGATGTTCTCCTCGTTCTTGAAATATTTGCTAATCTACTATTTATTTATCAAAATTTTCTCTTTGGTGATGGGAAGATATGAAATTTGTACACCTCATGATGTGGTCATTATAGAAGTACATAATACACAAATTAGTGTTGCTTTTGGTAGGACTGTTCATAGTTCTCGATTGTATAAGTTCAATGGTTTTGAGTCTTTTTTTAGGTTCCTCTTTTGTAGCACATTCCAATTATTTGAGAAGGATATGGAATGAAATATTTGGACATATGAACTATAGGTATTTGCAACATTTGAGTAAATTGAATTTGGTGCTTGGTGCTCCTAAAGCCTCTTGCATTGATGGAGTTGGTCTAGTTTGTGTTCTTGGCAAACAACATCAGAATCCTTTTCCTAGAGGTAAGGCCATGCATGCTACCAAACCTCTTGCGTTGGTACATAGTGATCTAATGTCATTTTCAACTCATTCATTTTCCAAGGCTTAGTATGCACTTACCTTTATTGATAACTTCTCATCTCGCTCTTGTGTTTACTTTCATAAGTACAAGGATGAGGTATTTTCTACTTTTAAGGCTTTCAAATATTTTGTTGAGAAGTAATCCTCTCTTATTATAAATAAAACATGCATATATAATTGGGGTAGAGTGTGTCAATTAAGCATTCGATTAATTTTGTAGAGAACTTGACATTCAACATTAGCACTTTGTTCCCTACACCCCTCAAACAAAGGGTGTTGTTGAAAGAAAAAAAATCAACATTGAAAGAGATGTCCAACTACATGATTTAGCCCAAGAACATGGCACATTCTTTTTGGGTTGAAGAAATAAATTATGAAAATTACATTCAAAACCACCTGCCTCATAGGGCGGTGTTAAATACGACTCCATAGGAGGCTTGGGCCCATGTCAAGACAAATGTTTCTTATTTCAAGGTAATTTGTAGTCAATATTAAGTCCTAATTCCATATGAAAAGCACAACTCTATGGAGAAGAAGAGTCAACCATTGATTTTTGTTGGATACTATGACAATATGAAGGCGTAAAACACTTATATAGTTATTTAAAATAGTCCATAACACTTATTTTACCATATCATTGCTAAGCACGTGTTACTCAAGGAAGAGTTGTTACTTACCTATGTAAACCTCTAGTTCGAAACCCAAATGTGGGATAGAAGACACTTGAACTATTGCAAAGTTATATAAATGATGACCTAAATATACACAATAATTGTTTCAACACGATATTCTCTTAATCCAAATAAAATGCTAGAATCATGGAATAGGATTCAAGAAAAATAGCTATAAATCTAAATGATAATTCATAAGAATGCTAGTGCTTCTACCAAAGGCATAACCAAGGCTTAGGACTAGTACAAAAAAACCCAATATCCAAAGAGCCCTGAACATAAACCAATTATGCATATGATTGCTTATTATATACTAATAAAACACAAATATGAAACATTGTTGCAAGTACTCAACATTTTTATAGTATTTATGTTGCAGCGTCAAAGTGCCTAGCCAAGCCATGACTCAATCCTAGGACCCCTTGGTAAATCCTCATTTCTAGAAAATTCAAATGAATAGACCATAGAAGGAAGCAATGAATTTGTTGGTATACCAATGAACTACCAAATCCAAGACATCTTGTATGCAATGAACCCCTCGTACATAAGGACCACCTATGGCGCTGAATTATTGCCAAATTGTTAGTACGTTAAAGGTGAAAGGAACGAAAGGAAGTAGTAAACCAAGTGTTGAATTATCATGAGTTAACACTTAATGCGTTTTAAAGAAAGAACAGATTTTAACCAAATCGTGGCTAGTATCTCGAACTTAATCCATAGACATCAATTCTATATACCATGCCTCCATTGGAATGCCAAACAACATGTTTAACATGGAATTTTAAAAGCATGGATTAACACTTGATATTTGGTTGGATTATATGGTTGGATCATCAACATAATTACAACATATGCCAAATGGAAATGAAAATTGACCAAGGTTTAATATATAGTGTTAGAATAACACTATATATAGAATACATATATAGTATTAGAATAACACTATATATAGAATACATATATTATCCTAACACAACATGTGTAAGAATACATATTCTTACAATGCCAAGGTAATGAAAATAATCAACATAGTTACAACATATGTCGAATGGTAATGGAATTCATTCGTTATAACATATGTCAAATGGTAATAAAATTCACCAAAGTTTTAATATATATTAAATAATCATTTAATTTTTACATTTGAACCGCAAAAAAGATTATAACTTGTGCAATACACCTTATATTTGATATAGATATATCAAATTGTATGTATTATATTGTATGTTCATGATAAATTATACCTTCGGCATAAACACAACATACACATACACAAAACATGTGCTAGAATACATCTACTTATAATGATATCAAGGTAATAAATATTAGTAATTATTAAATAATTAATTATATTTTTAACTTGGAATCGTTGGCATGTAGCCAAGCTTGTGCATGCCTACCATTCACAATTCTTTATAGCTAAACGAATATTGCATCTATGAGCTAGAATAAATTCAAAATCATATAGAATCATTCATATTTATTAAATTTGGATTGCCATTGATGACGAAAAATAAATGTAAGTTAAAAAATAATGTTGTACTTTTATTAACAACTCTAATAAAACTATTAAATAACTATTTTCAATCTCTTAGCTCCGACACCTCTGCTCGCTTCGCAGGCCTCCTCTAGCTCTGTTCCTGATGGCTTCATTGGCATATTTCATCGCAGGCATGGTTCCTTCAGCGTCCCCTCCTCCTCAGCGTAGTTCCTCCTCGGCTCTCTCCTCGCAGCTTCTAGGTGGCTCTTCTTCTCAGCAAGGCTCTCCCGGTCATTCGTCCCCTTCGCCTCACCGTTGCAGCTCTCTCCTCGCCGCAGCCAGGTGGCTCGCGTGGATCGCCATGCAGGTCACCTTTGCAGGGGGGCGACTCTACTCTCCTATCCTTTCTTGGTGTCCACACAGATGCCTCATCTCGCCTGTGGCAGACCCCTCCAACGTTGCAGTCTAGTTGGCTCATTAACAAATTTCGAAGGATTCTACAGAATTTCCATCTGACGGGAAAGGCAGTGAGCCAACTCATCCATCTACTTCTCTCCCAGAACAAGAAACCGTTGTGTCTTCACAACCGCCTACTTCTCAAAGCTGGGTCGATCAAGCAGAAGAAGAGGACGAGCAATCCAAGGATTGGACAAAAGTTGTAAAAAAGAAGAAGCCCTCTCATTCAAGGAAACCGGTGATGACTTGTAGTCAGACTGGTTCTCTGAAATAAAGACGGTTTCTGTGATCAGGCAGTTAGTTCAGGAATTTTGAGTCACTTTAAGAATCTTTCATTTTTTTGAGTCTCACAAATGTATAGATTTAGGACTTTGGATAGAAGTACTAAGTGTCATATTGAGCTAGAATTTCGATACCAGACTGGTTTCTTTTGATGTAATGGTACCATTGGTCATACCACTGTTTTTAATAAATTATAACCATTCTAAAAAATTTTATGCTAAAAAAGATGGGAAAATAAAATAAATAGTGTATTCCTGCATGTTATGGATAACTACTAGCTTTTCCACAATAAATTAAAAAGACAAATGGTGTCTAAAGATGGTACATTACATATTGGTATCAGATCATAATTATAATACTACGGGGCATATGACATCTAATGATGAAAATAACAATGTCTTAAAAGACTAGTTAACTAACAAACCATATTTTTGTATACATGGAGAGAAAGAAAACATGTAGATTTTACCAATTTACTGAAGAAAACATTAAATGTTTATATAATTTATCATTACCATGGAAGATATTCCAAGCCCTCAAGCAGTTGTGAACCAACCATACTTTTGGATGGAAATAAAATAAAATAAAATAAGGGACCTATGATGAAAAAATCAAAGAATTTCATACATTAAAACTGGGATAGATGACTATGGATGCCTTAGCTAATAAATTTGTGGAATTGTTAAGATATGTCCCGCACATTAAATATGAGAAGGTGAAGATACAACATTTGTTACAAGTATAGAGTAGATATTCTTAGAGGTTGCAAAGAAAAGAAAAAAGATAAATTCGAGCAAAGGAATAAATGATGTAAAGCTGAAGAGTATAAAAACCAGTTAAGAAGCCTTTATACCAATAATTTTGGGAAAACCAATTTTCAGCAAAACTTTCCAGCTCAAGGTGGAAATAAACCTATTGGATTTGTGGAAAGGAAACCAAATGAATCCTTCGAAGGACCTTTGAAGTGTTGGGGTCATGGTGAAGCACACTTATTGAGTAATTGTCCTCATAAACATGAAAATGTTAGGATTGTTCACAATGTATAAGAAGACACAATAATCATTGATGTAGCAAGAAGCATCCCTAGGATCTATTGTGCCTTGGAGGATCAACAAAATGACTATCAATAATCTATGGTGGTTTCGAGAGGAGTAAAACTATGTCGTGAGCAATTTGTTTATGTTTTGATTGATCCTAGTTCTAGTCAAAGTTACATTTCCCCAATAATTGTTGAAACATGCATTATTTAGAAAAGTAAACATAAGAAATCCTAGATACTCCAATTAGCTATAGGAACCAAGAGGGAAATAATTGAATTAATAGAAATATACTAGCTAGAAAGAAATGAGATATCTATTACAGAAGACTTAAAATTTTTATCATTAGGTTCTTATGATGTATTAATGGTAATGGATTGGGTACAAGCATATAAAGTAATATTGATTACTAAATAAGACTTTTGTTTGCACATATGAAGATGCTAACATGTATTCACAAATCTATCTATACATGACAACTTTCATCCTTGTAGTTAAATAAATGCGTTAGAAAAGGTCATAAACCATATGCATCCCACATATTATAAATAGTGTAGGATTGTAAGCCAAAGCTTAGGAATTTGTGGTACTTCAAGAATTCATAGATGTATTTATGAAAGAAATACTAGGTTTACTTGTAATAGAGAGATTTACTTTACTATAGATCTTGTGCCTATAACTGCACTTATATCTAAAGCACCGTATAGAATGAGTACAATAGAATTGATGAGTAAAAATGTAATTGTTAGAATTGTTGGAAAATAATTATATTAAATCAAGTATATTCCCTTGGGGAGCACTAGTTCGTTTTGTCAAAAACAAGGATGGAACCTTAAGATTATGCATACAATAAAAAAGTTGAATGAGGTGACCATAAAGAACAAACACCCTTTTCCTATAATATATGACCTTTTGACCTAGTAAGTTGGAAAAAAGTGTTCTCTAAAATTGATTTAAAATCAGGATATCATTAAGTGAGGATTAAAGATGAATACATGCATAAGACAACATTAAGGACAATATATGATCATTATGAATTTGTTGTTATGCCTTTCAATATTACTAATGAACCGACTAACTACCTTTATGTATGTTATGAATATAATATTCAATAGATATTTGGATAAATTTTCACTTGTCTTTATTGATGATATACCAATACATTTAAAAACTGAAAAAGACCATGAAGAACATAATAGAATAGTATTGAAAATATTAAGGGAACATCGATTATATGTCAAGTTTAGCAAGTGAAACTTTTACCAAAAGCAAACTTAGTTCTTGGGACATATTATTAGAGAAGAAGGAATAGAAATGGATCTTGATAAAATAAAATATATCATGAGTTGGACTACTCCTAAAAATGTAACCAATATAAGATCCTTCATGGACCTTGTAGGTTACTATATAATAATTATAGAAGGAATTTCAAAGCTAGTCTATCCTTTAACTTCCTTGAAAAATAAAGGAACACAATTTATTTGGTCAGAAAAGTGTAAAGAAAGTTTTCAACAGTTAAAAATTCTCCATCTTACTACTACACCTATTTTGAAGATTGTATATTCATGTAGAGACTTTGTATTCTACACAGATTCATCTAAAACGAGACTATGCAGATTACTTATCTTGCAAGGCAATAAAATGACCAAAGGGGTGCCATATATGGCATTAAAAGTATATGATATGACCCAAAGGGGTGGTGTATATGTGGTTAAATGTATGTGATATGACCTCGATGGGCGCATATATGGGTCTAAATGTATATTTAATGAACTAAATGCATATGTAATAGTGGTTGACCTAATAAAGGTGCCTCATGTCCAATGAGTGAATAGGTATATATAGAGGTAATGTAGTTGTGTTGAGCGAAATTGTGAAATCATTATATGAGTGTATTGGGATATTTGGAGAAGTATATCATAATTTTTAAGGATTTATTGCATAACTCATATCTCTTATCTATATTGGAGTTGTGCTCCACATTTACATGGTTATACAAGAAACTACAACAAATTGGAGAACTCACAATCGCAACACATGGAATCAAAATTTTGCAAAAAAAAACTATCAAGGATTAAGATTGAAAGAAATCAAATTTCGATGGATGGATCATAATCAAATGAAACAACAAAGTAGGAATGTAAGGAAATCTTGTTACTTGGTTTCATCACATGTAAATCCATTAACTACAAATATTTGAGGATAAATATTTTTCAGAGGAGGGTACTATGACATGACCCAAGGAGGGGAATATATAGTGTAAAATGTATATGACATGACCCAAAAGGGGGCATATCTGGGGATAAATGTATATGTAAAGAAGTAATCGAATATGTAATAATGACCGACCTAATGAAGGGGCCTCAAGTGCAATGAGTGAATTAGTATATTTGAGGTAATGTGATCATTTTTTAGGGGACATGTAAAATGGTCATATGAATTTCTTGGTGTAACAGACCAAGCCCCGAAACCCAAAGATGGATACACTAAGAAACCTAGATGGATACACTAAGGATTAAATGAGCCAATGCATTACGAAAATGATGATTAAAGCTTATTTTTCTTAATACCTAATTAAATTTGATCAAACAAACATTTAATTAACATAATTAATAAATCTCAAAGGATATAAACAATTACAACTACTGAAAACTCCTTCCTAATATTCTCGACATCAGAAGTTGGTAGTCGGACATCAACATGTACATTACTTAATAACCCTCCTGATCCCTATTTTGCTGAGCTTTTTTCACCTTTTTGACTTCAAGAATCAGTAGTCGACACTGATAAACACAATTAAGAAAGAGCCTTCTGAATGTTCGATCCTGATGTTAGAATGTTGGAAGTCAGAATTTAGAAGTTGGCATGGCCAAACAAAAAACCAACAAAAGAACTGTCGATCCCAATGTTGGCATGTTAGCATTGGGACATCAAAATAGACATGCAAATACATTAACATTCAAATTCATCGATCCTATCATTTGTTATCCACCCTATATGCTAATCAATTACAACTAACACACAGAATGATCAATATGAGTTGTTGACCCATGGAAGTATTTTTGTTTCGAAGATAATTAGCACAATCTATGCATAAACACTTAGTAGCTAGTTAAATGAATGAAAGCTTAATTGTCCTACCTATCTATCCAGTCAAACTCTTCTCATGGCTAAAGCTAAACTAATTTATCCATCTAAGAATTCAGAAATGCATTTATCCTCCTACAATCATTACTCTAACAATTACTAATCTAAGAAGAATTAATCTAGATATACTCTTGCATATAGTAAAATATGAAGGTATCAAACTACCAGGACTCATCTAAGATATTTCAATCATCTATGATGCAAATTATAAACAACAGTAAAGGATCACACCACTTGAAATAATAATATGACTAGTTCAATAATTTCAAAGAAAGACAAATAACATAATTGAACTAGAGTTGACCTTGACTGTAACCACTATTGGCACACCTTGGATAAAGGAAACTATCCTACATAGTCGATTGTTACACCACACAGTTGCAGCTTAATTGAAATGAAAACATTAACTATCAAAGGAAACACAATGATTAACCATCACTGTTGCATCTAACTATAAATGCATCTACTGTTATTTCCACACCACACAACAGAAATAATCAAAGCATCTAATTAACTCGACAATCTCCGTGGGAAGGCAGGCCCAATCTTCGAACAGAGACGTCACGACTAACACGAATTAAAACATAGAGATATGAAGAATCATGATCCTTGTATTAAAATGGTGAGTTACAGTTACAACTCTCTGTCACAGCTTACAAAGTCTAATAATAATCAACCAACCCCAGGTTCAGATCGCCTCCCCATATTTATACATGAACAACATAATCCTTGCCCACTAATATCGGGCAGCCATGAAGATCTATGATCTTTAGGCTTCCTTGTTACAACAAGTTGTTACAACTATGAGTGAAATTGAATGGAGATAGGCAATATAGGGAGTATTGTTGCTCTGGTCATTAATGGATCAAACATAATCAATTAGATGGAAGATACCCTCTCTATTGTAGCTAAGACCTAAGTAGCGACGCGTTGTTGCAGCTGAATTCTATTGCAGCTACCATGTAGAGAGATGATCAATGTTTCCATTCAAAGTATGGAGATAGGACTGATAAGTGATAGCTGGTACCACATATCCATTTCTTCTCTAGACCAAGCGGACTGCTACACCTGTGTTCCTCAAGGCTTGGAGTATCTTTATAAAATCAAGACATATTAGCACAATTCAAAAGACAGAGTTCTAACCATAACAATATTAGGCATTAATAGAATAAGACAATAATAAATCATACATGTTAGGATTTAAGCTCAATTTGAGGAAAAACATATGTCTGGTGTATGGACATGAAGTAGGACAAAGAAAAAAGATATAATGGGTGTGGTAAAAAATGGGCTATTACAAGACCCAACATCTTCCCCCAACTATCCAGTTGCATGTCCTCATGGAACAACTTCCACTATTCTAAATCTGACTCTGGACCTTGTTCGTGGAGAGAAGAAAAAATGAAGGAACTTTCAGGTAGTTGAACCCCTTCCATATATCCATTGCAGTTAACCCAATATCTCCAGCACTGTCTCTCCTCTACCTTAGTCAGTGTATAATCATCCTTGTATGGATTTGCTAGCCACCATATAAGTGGGAACTTATATTTGAGTCCTAGCCAGTGAGTTCCACACTTCTTCATGCATTCAACATATCCTTCCACCCTAGGGAGAGCCTATTTAAAATTTTTGAAACATTAAGGATCCCTTTTCTTTAAAGCTGAAGAGGAAGTTTTCCACTTGTAAAATGTTTCCTTCCAGGGAAAGATGCTGTTGTTTAGAGATATGATTAACACATGTGGAAATAACCTTTTCTTGCAGTTCCATCAACTGTTGAGTTTTCATTAGATATGCAAGCCTACTTTCATGGAACGTAAGGAGAACCCAAGGAGATTGAGGTTCACTCCTAAATATCCATAGATTGGAGACGACCTCATTCTGAGAGATTGTATGAAAATCACTTTCCCATTTTACATGATTATTAACAAAAGAGGCAACGACTCTCAACTAAAAATCTCCCAAGCAAGGAACAAGGTTAGAGTGAAGGTATATGTGATAAGCCATCTCATGCACATAAATTTCACACAACATATTATGTTTAGTGAAACTTTTCTCCACAAAGGTCTCCAAGAACTGATCAAAGGGTTTCAACTCATAAGGTCTCCCCTCCTTCAGAGTTTTGAATTTAAACAGGGTCATTTGTTCATACAAGAACACCAGATAAGAGGGAGATGGAGCTCTAAATCTCATCAATTCCCAAGAGAGAGCGTACATTTGATATTTTTCTTTCTGCATGGATTTGAATTTTTTCAACTCCAATTCTTTTCTCACCTCTTCCCACCAAAACCTTTAAAAAGTTAGCTCCTCTTCCCATTTCTCTCTTAATTCTTTGATGGTCCTTCTATATTCACAAAGGGAAACCATCCCTTCCTGACATCGGTCAGCATGATCTTTCCATTTCTTCACTTCTATCTTCAACAGTGAGAGCTTTGCATCTTTCTCATCATTGGAATCTGAAACAATTTCTTGAGGAATTTGCATCCCTACCTTGTCATTAGATGTTTAAGCTTTCTCACTATGGATTGGCAGTGTAGCAGCTTCAACAAAAAAATTTGGAATTTTGGATCTTATGTGTCAGCATCCTCTTCCATCAGCATTGTAGCATCCTCTGTCTCTGTGGTTGCTCCAATAAATAATTTTGGGAATGTTGGTTCTTGTGTGAAAACATCCCTCTTCTAAATCCCATCCATAGCAACTTCAGTTTGTGTTGCACTCTCGACAGACAATTTTGGGGATGCTGGTTCTCGTGTAACAACATCCTCTTCCTGTTGAGATTCCTCCTAGACTAGTTCTGTGTCTTGAGACTATCCTGGAGTCTCATCGAGATCCTCTAGGTTCTGGTTAGGGATTGTATCTACCTCTAGCTCAATTGCTTCCAATTGAATGGAAGCCTCAATAAGAATTTTTGAGGATGTTAGTTCTTGTGTAACAACACCCGTCTTCCAATTTCTTCCAACTACCGAGGTTGCTCTTGCATGACTTCAATGTCTCCTAAAAAATGAGACTGATCAAAGAATACTTCAGTAGCCCCAGATGGTTGGGATTGAATTTTTTCATCTTCTCCTAATTCTAGGTCAGGGATCATGTCAAATTTTGGTTCATTTTCATCCTTTGGATCCACTTCAGGTGCTTCTTTTTCTTCTTCATTTTCTTGTACAGGATTTTGTGCAACAAATGCCCGCACTGTGACTTTATATCCTGATTGGTTAAAATTTTTACCACACTCAAGAAAGACCATTTTTTCTAGTTTTCCACCTTCCTCAACAAGAGGTAAACCTTCCAAATGGTCTGCAGCCTCTACCAATGTATTCAACCTTTTTTCCACCTTCTTCTTGTATGCTTCTTTCCAATTTTCCAGTTCCCTCCGAAACATTTGAACTTCCTCTTTCAACAGGACATTCTCATACAAAATACCTTCAATTTGAGGTTCTTCTGCAATAGGTTCTTATGGAGCAGTGTTTGAATGGGGTGTTAAAATTGGAAATTCAATATTTGCTTCAATGTTTTCCCATTTCGCCTGCGCCGCTTCAGCCACTGTGATAGACCTGGTTCTCTTTCTCTTCACCTGCTATGATGACTGACCTTCCTATTTTGATCTTCTTCTTCTTCTATTTGGTACAAGGGTTTCTAATTCTGCAACTCGTATCAAAGGAATATTTACCAATCCATCATATTCTCTTGCCTTTTCCACTGCAATTTATTCTTCAATTAAAGTTTCCCCCAAATCAGGGGACGATTCAATGGTAAATATCTCCACATCCTCTTCTGCCATTGTAGCTTCCACAGCCTCAACTTCCACTGTCACAACATCTAATGTTGCTCCAGTATTAGCTTCTGCTACTGAAGCTTCCATAATAACTATTCCTTCTACAAGGTTTGCTGCTGTTGCAACCTCCTCCAATCCTTCCTCCTGATCATTTTGGTTCTATCCTGAAACTGTCTTATCCTCCCCCCCAACTGAATTAGAAGGACTCCAGTCCTCCTCTTCTATTTCAACACCCCCCAACTGTGCAGAATCCTGAATTATCCCAAGCTGAGCATTAAACCATGCCTAGGTTCGGTTTTGATGTGCTAAGGCCCTTAAGACAAGTAGTTTAACTAGGCCATGGTTGGTAAGAGAAGAAAGTGGGTGTCGGTTTGTTCTAACAAACCCCTCCATGTAATGTAGGGTTTTGAACAAATAAAATGTTATATTAAGTAGGTTCCAGTGGTGTATATGAGACAATAAGAGAAATTCAGAGAAGTAGACAGTTTGGTGCCTACCTTCACAAGTGATATATTTCTTCAGGAAGACTGCCACTTCATTCCAAGGATGGGGTAATGATTCTAGTGCTATCCCACGCCTTCCTTGACAAACTTGTTCACCGACTACAAGAAAATCTTGTACTACAGCTGTATTGTGGGTTTTTCGTCCAAACCAGGTCCTCCCTACTTGAGGAAAACCAGTAACCTCGACCACAATTGATTATGTGACATCTATGCACATCCCCTTGACCTCTGAATGGGTGTCTATCAAGTTGAGGGAAAACTGTAAAGTTATTTGTGTGTGAAAACCACTTAGGCATTGAAAATACTCATTCCATCTAGCCGCTTCAAAAATGATAAAAACCTCTGTGTTCCTACGCAGAGCCCATGTATCTGTAGGTTCATGGTGAGCTGGTATAATCATATTACCTCTCCATCTTAGTTCTACTATCAAATTAGGAAATTACAGGTCCATAAGTGGAAGTTGCAGCACAAGAACATTCAACGAACAACCAAGGTTGGGATTGGATATTTTAGGAAAGTTAATTTAGTTATGATAAGGGAATAATTGGCAAGATTTGGCACAAATTAGGAAAAAGGTGATGATCATGTAATAAGCCCAAGTACCAATTCAGACACATTAATTGAAAGTTAAATGAGTACGGGTTTGCTGAAAGGTATAAAAGACAAAGCATGATTAAATTTGTCAAATCCAAGTTATGCCTAATCATGTAGATAGTCAGAATCTATGCCTTCACAACATAAGATGAGTCGTGACTTTCCATAATGGTTTATCATGTCATCGTAGACATCAATTGAAAAAATAGTTGCCCATGTGCTATTATTATCTTACCCACCCCTGTTCGATCGACAAGTACATCCAAGTTGGCTGGCACCCATGGAAAATTAAGAGCTGTCTTTTCCTTCTTGACGGAACTATAATTGGAGATGTGAAATGAGTTTGAATCCAGCAGAGACACCGATGGTGAGATTTGTGGACAAATCTTATGGAGTCGCAACTGCGAAAATAAGAAAAGTAGGAAAGATATAGTTGAATCGCAGCTAGACTATGGATAAATCAGGAGGAGTCATAACTGCGAAAATAGGAAAAGTAGGAAAGATATAGCAGAGTCGCAGCTAGTTTATGGATAAATCGGGAGGAGTCGCAGCTGCGAAAATAGGAAAAGTAGGAAAAATTTGGCGAAATCGCAGCTAGAAAATAGGACAAGTTTGGCAGAGTCACAACTACAAAATAGAAAAATAGCCGAAATTTGGTGGAGTTGCAGCTGGAAAATAGGACAAGTCTGGCGAAGTCACAACTGCAAAATAGAAAAATAGCCGAAATTTGGTGGAGTTGCAGCTGGAAAATAGGACAAGTCTGGCGAAGTCACAACTGCAAAAATAGAGAAATAAGTGAAATTTGTCGGAGTCGCAGCTGGAAAATAGGGAAAATATGGCAAAGTCACACCTGGGAAAATAAAGAAATAGGAAAAATTTGGTGGAGTCAGAGCTGGAAAATAAGGCAAGTCTGGTGAAGTCACAGCTTCGAAAAATGGAAAAATAGGCAATTTTCAGCTGATTAGTTGCTGCTGCTGAACTGTTCATCTTCTTCAAGGAGTTATTCATAATAGGAAAATAAGTTAAGGTGCCTGTAATCATTTTTCCCAATCATGACCAGTGCTCCTCAAGTAGATTCTTGTACATACTCTTCAAAAGAAAATCGATCAAGCGTAAAAAAAAATGAAAACAAAACAAAACAACAATTTTATTTATGTACAGATTCCTGTGTGGAAATTGAGACATTCTTTATGAATCCACAGGAGCAGAAAAAAATTCCCACCCTTGCATTAACTGATAATATGGATCAATTGCAACACGCAACATAAATGCATCCTTTGAAATCGGCTTATGATACAGTTCCATCCTGTGACCATTAGCGAATAATGGCATATGTTTTTCATCAATAATAACTAGGCGGACTTTGCCATTCTCAAACACTTTGTCTATTTGGTAGGGCCCCAACCATCTTGTAAGCATTTTACCTTTAAAGTCCCTCTTGAATCTTGAATCATACAAAAAGGCCCAGTCTCCTTCATAGAAGACTTTCATCTTTATTAACCGATCATGCCACTTGGGATAGTGCTGTTGAATTAACATTGTTTGATGCAAAACAACTGTGCGTTTCTCATCAAGTTCATTTAAATGATCCAATATGTTCCTCTGAGCTTCTTTCAAGTCTAAGTTTGATTCCATGGCTGTCTTTAAAGTTTTAATTTCAAATTCGATGGGAAAGACATCGTTCTTACCGTACACCAAGTCGTATGGGGAGAATCCTGTAGTGTTACGTCATGTGGTATGATATGCCCATAATGCCTCTAGAAGTCTGTCAGCCCAGTATCTACGATGGCTTATGACTATTTTTGTGATGATAGACTCAATTACCTTGCTGGTACTTTCCCCTTGGCCATTGGCTTGTGGATGATATGGTGAGGTTATCCTGTGCTGAATGTGATATTTCTGTAACAGAGCTTCAATTTTGCGGGACAGAAACTTCGGTCCTCCATCTGTAAATATCTCCTTGGGTACTCCAAATTGGGTGAAGATTTATCCATATAAGAAATCCATTACAACTTGATCGTTATCCTTGACCAAAGCTACAACCTCCACCCATTTTGTCATATAATCGGTGTAAACTAGGATATAAATTTTCCTCTTCGAGGGAGGGTTGATAGGCCGTATAAAATCTAGGACTCGTCTATCAAAAGGTTCAACCACTAGTTGTGGCTGAAGAGGAATCTCATCTAATCTGTTGGGTTGGCCCATTCTTTGGAAATTATCAAAATCCTGAACATATTTCTTTGCATCCCTGAAAATTGTTGGCCAATAATATCCCATTTGTAATAACTTATGACTTGTTCATTTGTTAGAAAAATGTCCCCCACGGGGCTTATAGTGGTGAGACTTTAAGATACTGAAAATTTCATCCTCCCTTACACATCTTCTAATCTCAAGATCAGGACATGTGTAGAAAAGATGCCCATCTATCCAGCAGTACCTGGAACTCTGTTGTATAATTTTTATTTTTTCTCTCTTTGACAAATGTGTTGGAAGCTTTCATGTAGCCAAATAGTTAGCAGCATCTGCGTACCAAGGGTAATGAGCTGAAACTACAAAAAAAATTTCATCTGCGAAGGAATCTTCGACTGGTAAACTGTCATCATTGTTAGTAAGTTGAGATAAAAAATAAGCAACAACATTTTTCTTCCCAAGTCTGACAATAATTGTAATCTCAAATTCCTATAACAATAAAAACCATCTAGTTACTCTAGCATTAGTGACAGGTTTGTTCATTAAGTACTTAATGGTTGAATGGTCAGTGTGCACAAAAGTGGGGTATCCAGTAATATAGTGTTTGAATTTATTTATGGAATAGACAATGGCAAGGAATTCCTTTTCTGTGACAGTGTAGTTGAGTTCAGTAGGGACCAAGTTTTTACTGATATAATAAATTGCATATGGGGCATGACCTTCTTGTTGTCCTAATACTTCTCCAATGGCAGCATCAAAAGCATCTAAGGAGATGGGGAAAGGCAGATCCCAATTGGTCCCTAATAAGATAGGGGTTGTGGATAACCTCTTCTTAAGTTCAGTGAACATTGTTTGGCATGCATCATTCCAATCAAACTATACATCCTTCATCAACATATTAAATAAAGAAGAAGATAGCTTGGAAACATTTTCTATAAATATTCTGTAATAACCAGCATGCCCTAAGAAGCTATGTACCTCTTTTTGTGTTCTAAGAGTGGGTATGTTTTCAATTAACCTAATTTTGGATGGGTCTACCTGGATATCATCAGCAAAGATGAAGTACCCTAGAACTATACCCTCACTCATCAACATATTAAATAAAGAAAAAGATAGCTTGGAAACATTTTCTATAAATCTTCTGTAATAACCAGCATGCCCTAAGAAGCTATGTACCTCTTTTTGTGTTCCAAGAGTGGGTATGTTTTCAATTACCCTAATTTTGGATGGGTCTACCTGGATATCATCAGCAAAGATGAAGTACCCTAGAACTACACCCTCACTCATCATCATATGGCACTTTTCAGTGCTCAAAGATAGTTGGGTTTTTTCACAGCGTACTAAAAACTTTTCTAAAATTTTCAGTGCTTCCTCAAATCTACTACCGGACGGGGTAAATTTGTCCATGAAAATTTTCATGTTGTTGTTAACCATCTCAGAAAAGATCCCAATCACAACTCTCTAAAAGGTGGCAGGTGCATTACACAAACCGAAGGGAAGTACCCTGTATGCAAAGGTACTCCAGGGATAGGTGAAAGTGGTCTTGTCTTGGTCCTCAGGAGCAATCTGGATTTGATGGTAACCACTGGATCCATCCAGAAAGGGAAAAAACTTCTTCCCAAACAAGGTATCAAGTACCTGATCAATAAAAGGTAGGGGAAAGTGGTATTTTCACGTCTCTTTATTTACCTCCCTATAGTCTACGCAGACTCTCCATTTCCCATTCTTCTTTGGCACTATCACGAGTTGAGAAATCCACTCCCTGTTTGAAATTGGGTATATAAACCCTGCTTCCAAGAGATTTTGTATTTCTTCTTTCACTATATCCCTTAGGTTAGGGTTCATCCTTCGTTGTGGTTGTCACATAGGTTGGGATTCACTTTTAATGTAAATGTGATGGGTACACATATTATAAGGGATTCCCTTCATATCTGTGTACTCCCAAGAAGAAGCTCCCTTGTGCTATTTTAGAAGAGTGATCAAGCGTTCCAGCTCATCGGGGGTGAGATTCAGATTAATGTTTAGTGTTTTTCCTGGCTCTATTTCAACTAGATTTCTTTTCGAGTTTTTAAGTACTGGAATTATGTTGGCATCACTGACTAGGGTCTCTTCTATTATATTTTCTTATTCTTCTTCACCTAAAGTACTGTTCAAAATATGGTAAACATGTTTATTGATAGATGTGGGCTCACTGATGAAACTGTTAATAGTATCATCCTCTGTTTCATCCTTAAAGGTTAAGGCTTTCCCTATCATCAAAAGCGGCTGAACGCATTCTTCTTCCTCCAGATCCACTCGTAGTGGAGTTTTAGCTTCTAAGTTGGGTCAAGATAGAGGGTACAGAGTCATGGTTTCTGGTATCAGTCCCGTTTGAAATGGTCATGGACCCTGACTGATAGCTGAAGCAAGAATTTTTTATTGCTAACCAAGGTCTTCCCAGGATCAACGGATGTCTCCCTAGTTGTGACTTTGGTTGCAAAACAAAGAAGTCTGCAGGGTACTCCCATGAATTGACTGAGACAATGAGGTCATCCAGGATTCCCTCATGTTTGATTGTGGACATGTCAGCAAGTTCTAATATCATATGAGTTGGCCGAATATTGGTGAGCCCAAGCTTTTTCACATTTTCGATGGTCATAACGTTGATAATTGCACATAAATATACCAAAACATTCAATATCTGAGTGTTTCCAATGTGTATTGTAACAATAGGGTTTCTAGGATCATCATACTTGGCCAAGAGAGTTTTCCCCATTATTAATTCAGAAAAGTTTTCCTATTACATGGACGATGGGAGGATCCCTGGGATTTCTTCCTGGTTTTCTTACACAAAGATCTCTGACTGTTTTTGGCACATATGGGCATGCCTGAAGGGATTATAATAGTGTAATTTTGACATATAAATTATTTAATTATCCTAAGAGATTAAACTAAGGTTGTTCCACTGGTGTTCCACTATCTTCTGTAGTGTCAGTCACTTAGGATATGGCGGTTCTCTCTTTAGTTTTGTAGGTTGTGTTTCAATGAGTGTTTCTTCCTATGTTT
Organism: Pseudotsuga menziesii; assembly: GCA_001517045.1. Classification (NCBI taxonomy): domain Eukaryota; kingdom Viridiplantae; phylum Streptophyta; class Pinopsida; order Pinales; family Pinaceae; genus Pseudotsuga; species Pseudotsuga menziesii. Next base: position 88,993 of record LPNX010582912.1, on the reverse strand, counting down.
CAGCTGGTATTTCAGTAGGACTCTCAACATTCCCAATAATGGGGATTGTTGTATGAGATGGGTATTTCTTATTCATTCTTGCTTCAGTTGCAGAAGATGGAACATCTTCAATGACTAAAATATCGACTACTCTCCCTGATTGTAAGCATATGTCATTGCAGGGAACTAAGGTAATGGAGTACGCAGACATGTTAGCAGTCTCAAATTGATGAACTATTTTATTATTTGGGTTAGGGTTAGGATGGGTAGGAAGATGTGGTCATATTGGCATGTTCATTGGTGCAACATTATTTTGGAGTTGCAACTGCAGCTGCTGGTACTATTGGTGAGGGTATTATTGAGGAAGATACTATTGATGAGGAGGTTGGTTATGAGGAAACTTATTTTCTGGATCAAAGTTTCTCCAACCAGGAGACCAAGAAGTTTTCTAGTTTGATTTTTGTGACCAAGGTGACCAAGACTTAGGATTCTAAATAAAAGTTTAAAATGGGTGCCATTGATTGTTAGAATAATGTGAAGGTAATTGTGTATTCATGTTATTCATATTATTCCAAAAAGGTAATGAGTCTATATGCATACCTTGATTTTGAGGCTGCCAAGGATTCTTTTGAGAAATGAATTAAGCTTGCTCCACATCAGGAGTAGATTCCTATAGGACTGCCTTAACTTGGGGTAGTGAAGGACATTACTTAGTATCATGATTCAGTTCACATATCTGGCATGCCTCCACCTGTTCAAGTCGACATTCCTTCACTAGGTGCTTCTTCCTGCATCTGGGATAGAATACGCCATGTGATAAATCTTCTACTGCTTTTCTCTCAGGACATCCATTTCTAATGAGATGGAACTCATCATTTCTATTTTGAATTTTTCAAGAATGTTGCCTATTTCTTCTCGAGTGGATCCTCCATTAGATGAATTTTGTGTTCTATTGAAGACATCTCGTTCTAGTCCTTTGTCCCATTTGTTGGTTCTAGAGGATCCTCTCGAATATCTTCGACATAAGTCGACAATCTTATCAAAAGGTTTCTTTGAGATATCCCCCTTTCCCAACAAATTCAACATGTCTAGGAAATTGTTTCTGATCCCACGAAGTAGGATAATTTTGAGTACATCTAACCCCATATTAGTTTGTCCTTCCATCTGTACATTATACATAAGTCTCTCAACAAATTCCTCCAGACTCTCTTCATCTTTATGCACCATCTGAAACAATTCTTCTCTTTTGTCTTTAGTGTTACAATACTCCTGATATTTTCCAAGGAACACATGTTTCATTTTTTCCCAGGTGGTAACAATATCACCACCTAGGATAATAAACCAGCACATAGCGTTGTCCTTCAGAGTAGCAGGGAAAATTTTTAACCGTTGTTCATTGGAACTGTAATCGTAGCTACGACAGAGGATGTCAAATTCGAAGAGAAACTCATCTGGATCCTCCATGGCTTTCCCATGAAAGTGTGGTAATACTGATGGTGAGATGTTTTTCATGGGAGATCGACCAGTTATCTGTCGAATGGGGAACTGGAGTGTGGCAAAAGTCTCCTCATGCGGAGGGTCTCCATCATTGTGATGGTTATCCCCTACTCCTTCTTCATGATCATCAGGGTCATGTCCATTATTCATGTTTTCCTCTTCTTCCTCCCGTCTTCACTTCCTACAATTTTCCAAATCCTATTGAATTTGTAACCACTCCTTATTTGTAAAATCCTTCCCATTGATATGGTAAACCACCTCTGTCTCACCTACTCTGACAACACTGGCTCTATCTCCTTTTGCAAGGACACCAGATGGTGTCGCAAATCCTACTATTTTCTCCACCGTGGAAATTGATGCTTCCAGCCTAGGTGTAACGGGGCTTCTTCCGATAGATGATGATCCTTGATTGTGAGCCCTTGTAGAAGAATTAGCCCTGTAAACTAAATCATCAATGAATGTTCTTCTTCCTAAGGATGGACTACTACCATGACCTCGACCACCCACAAAGTTATTATTTTGGGGAGTTCTAAGGATTCTGGGAATATCAATGCAACCCAAAAATAATGCAAGCTTAAAAAAATACTGAAGAAAATGAATAAATGCAACTACTACTATGTCTATCAATTATCTTCCCCGGAAACGGTGCTAAAATGTTGGTCACCCTATATGCTAATCAATTACAACTTACACACATAATGCTCAATATGAATTGTCAACCAAGTGGAGTCTTTTTGTGTCAAATATAATTAGTACAATCTATGCATAAACACTTAGTAGCTGGTGAAATGTATGAAAGATTAATTTTCCTACCTATCTGTTCAGTCAAACTCTTCTCATGGCTAAAGCTAAGCTAATTTATCCATCTAAGAATTCAGAAATGCATTTATCCTCCTACAATCATTACTCTAACAATTACTTATCTAAGAACAATTAAGCTAGATATACTCTTGCAGAAAGTAAACTGTGAAAGTATTAAACTACCAGGACTCAGCTAAGACATGTCAATCATCTATGATGCAAATTATAAATAACAGAAAAGGATCATACCACTTGCAATAATAATCTGAATAGTTTAATAAATTCAAAGAAAGACAAATAACATAATTGAACTAGAGTTGACCTTGACTGTAACAACTATTGGCACACCTTGCATAAAGGAAACTATCCTACACAATTGACTGTCACACCACATAGTTGCATCTTAATTGAAATGCAAACATTAACTATCAAAGGAAACACAATGATAAAAAATGATCAAACATCATTGTTGCAACTAAGTACAAATGGATCTACTTTAATTTCCACACCATAAAACAAAAATAATTAAAGCATATAATTGACTCAGCAATCTCGGTGGGAAGGCGGGCCCAGCCTTCAAACAGAGACGTCGCGACTAACACGAATTAAAATGTAGAGATCTAAGGAATCCTACTACTTGTATTAAAATGGTGAGTTAAAGTTACAGCTCTCTGTCACAGCTTACATAGTCTAATAATAATCAACCAACCCCAGGCTCAGGTCGCCTGTCCATATTTATACATGAACAACATAATCCTTACCCACTAATATCATACATCCATGAGGATCTGCGATCTTTAGGCTGCCTTGTTACAACAAATTGTTACAACTGTGAGTGAAATTGAATGGAGATAGGGAATATAGAGATTATTGTTGCTCTGGTCGTTAATGGATCAAATGAAATCAATTAGATGGAAGATACCATGTCTGTTGTAGCTAAGCCCTGAGTAGCGGTGCGCCGTTGCAGCTGAATTTTGTTGCAACTACCATGGGAGAGATGATCATTGTTTCCATTCAAAGTATGGAGTTGGGACTGATAAGTGACAGCTGGTACCACATATCCCTTTCTTCTCTAGACCAAGCAGGATTCTACACTTGTGTTCCTCGAGGCTTGGACTATCTTTATAAAATCAAGACATATTAGCACAATTAAAAGACAGATTTCTAACCATAACAATATTAGGCATTAATAGAATAAGACAATAATAAATCATAGTTGTTAGGATTTAAGCTCAATTTGAGGAAAACCATATGCCTGGTGTATGGAAATGAAGTAGGACAAAGCAAAAAGATATA